>PVJX010006477.1:0-77600 GCA_004027295.1 Dolichotis patagonum | reverse complement strand
TCCCTGTATGTGACAATATGGACAACTATTTGGAAGAAAACAAGAGTCAATACAGTAGAGAGTGAATATCTCCAATTGTCTAGTTTTGGAATTTATGTCCCTTACATTGCTTTCTTGTGATCCATTTTGTGGTATTTAATTTTACCTTTTTGATATAATTGAATGTATATTTGAGTGGGTAAGATGGATGACCATATTGCTGTTTTTATCAGATCGTGGAGCAGAACTGTTAACAGTCTCACTGTTTGAATGTCTACTTTACATGTTTTAACTTTATAATTTGAAAAACTATTTCCAAGAAGTCAATATGTAATTTGTCAAGTAATAATTTCTTAGGTTTTTTTGTTGTTGTTCTTTTCCTTTTTTCCTTGGAATTCTGTATTGTTGCTACCCTTTATTCTGTTTTGTTTTGTTTTCTTCTCTTTAAATAAAAAAAAATAGAGTGGTATATAAACAATTTCTATCTGCACTCATGCATTTCCCCAGCAGTTTACAGTATGACAAACCCTGTTTTGCAGGCTTCCATTATAAGCATATTTCTAACCTTGCTGTAAAAAGAAGATAACCTTGGATTTAGAGGTTTGTGATCCTATTAGATTAACAAAGAGATAACATTTCAGCCTCCCAGAGAAATTGTTATCATTTGTTTCAAAAGTGTTGAACTATTCTATTTATAGCTACCTTAACTAGGTATTAGAAAATGGTAATAAGGTGATGAGAATTTATATTGATTGACCAGGGAAATAGGCTGTGTATGTGAGGTACTTTTGTAAGGCAGAGGGAGACAGTTGTTGTGGGAGTACGGAAAGGATTAGAAACAGGTACCAAGGGTAACTCTTTAGAATGTTTTCTGTAGCTGTAGTTTGGTTCTTCCCCTAGCTCTGCTCTCCTGGGTGGTTTTGTATTGTTTTGTGGAGACAAGATCTGTTACATTGCTTAGGTTCTACTCTTGAACACTTGGGCTCAAGTGATCCTCCTGCCTCAGCTTTCCTAGTGCTTGGACTTTAGGTCCTTATCACAATGCCTAGCTTGTCCTATCACAGTATTTTACCTTTTCTATAGTCTTACCATATTAATTCAAATTCTGTGTTTCTTTGTTTTTTAACTAAAAAAAAACAAAAGGGTAGAAATGATACAGAATTTCAAAAAGTAACATTAAGAAATCACTAGTTGATACATTACATATTTTTATCTTATAAGTAGTAGTTCAAATTACAGAATCAAAGCATAAAAAATGAACAAACAATGACAGCACAAACTATTCTTTTTCATGTACTAACAAAAACTTAGTAGTATGGTTACCCATCTTGCACACTTAAGCATACATACAGTTTTATGTGTATGCCTACAAGTTCTGTCCTTTTAAGCAGTTTCTTTCCCTTTCGTTATTACAATATCTGTTATACATTTTGGATCTTAATACTCTTTCAGTTTTTTATTATTATTTACTAGAGAGAATATGATATTTACAAATATGAGTCTGATTTATTTCACTTACGAGGATAGTCTCAAGTGGTCTCCATTTACCTATAAAAGCCTCAAGGTCATCGTTTTTTATAGCTGAGTAATATTCTATTGTAGAAAAATACTACATCTTTTTCATCCACTCTGCAGTTGATGAACATTTTGGTTGTTTCCAAGGTTTAGCTGTTAAAATTGTGCTGCTATGAACATGGGTGCATATACATCACTGTGACATAACCTTTTCGTTTTTTCTTGGTAAATACCCAAGAGGGCAATACCTGGATTGAGTGGAACTTCCAATCATCGTTTTTTGAGGAATCTTCATACTGATTTCCACAGTGGCTGCACTGGTCTACATCCCACCAACAGTGGAAAAGTGTCCATTTTCCCCCACAGCACCACTAACATTTGTTATCAGTTGATTTCTTGATGGCAGCCATTCTTTGGAATGAGATGAAATCTCAGTGCTGTTTTAATTTGCATTTCTTGAATGACTAGTGACGATGAGTCATGTACTTATTTGCCATTTGTATATGTTCATCTGAGAAATGTGTGTTCATCTTAGATGACCATTTTTGGAGAAGGTCTTTGAATTTGCGTGGCTTGATGTTTTTCAGTTCTTTGTATGTTCTGGATGTAAGTCCTTTGTCTGAGGGATTGCTGGCTAAAATTCTTTCCCATTCTGTGAGTTTTCTTTTCACTTTATTGGTAATTTCTTTTGAAGTGCAAAAACTTTTTACTAATATGAGATCCCAGTTGTTGATTCTTTGAAGTACTTCCCATGTGGTTTGCATTTTGTTCATGAACTCTTTGCCTACTCCTGTCTCCCAAGATTTCTACCTACCTCGTTTGCCAGTAGATTTAGTGTTTCTGTTGTATTTAGATCTTTGACCCATTTTGACTTTACTTTAGTGCATAGTGATACACATGGGTCTAGTTTCAGTCTTTGGCATGTGGAAAGCCAATGTTTCCAATACCATTTATTAAAGAGGCTGTCCTTCCAGTGAACATGTTTAGCCCCTTTGTCAAATACAAGGTGGCTGTGTGTTTCTTTTTCTTCATCTAAACTGAAAGTTTTTTGAGTTCAGGCTAACAACTCTGTTAATTGATTTTCTGTGTCTGCATACAGTTAATGCTTGTTTCTTGAACTTTACTGAGGGAGGTACTGATTTAAGTAGCTAATCTAAAGGTAGTTGCTTTCCTTCACTGAACTCATATTCTACTGCTAATGACCGAAGCATAATT
Source organism: Dolichotis patagonum (assembly GCA_004027295.1). Lineage (NCBI taxonomy): Eukaryota > Metazoa > Chordata > Mammalia > Rodentia > Caviidae > Dolichotis > Dolichotis patagonum. Next base: position 74,891 of record PVJX010006477.1, on the reverse strand, counting down.
ATTATTATAAATTACCATTGTATTATGCCAGTGTTCTTTTCCCTTTCCTCACAGGCAGCATTGGAACTGAATGGAGGAACAGAACCCTACCAGATACTAAGTTTTGCTTGGGGCAAGGGAAGAAACTTTCTTCTTCCTATATCCTATATAAAGTTTCACTTTATGGGGGCTGGGAATTTAGCTCAGTGGCATAAGCGCCTGCCTTGCAAGCACACAGTTGTGAGTTCCATCTCCAGTACCGGTTAAAAAAAGAAAAGTTTCACTTTATTGTAGGACTCACTACTATGGCTAGTTGTATATTTCAGCATAAGAATTACCTCATTTTTCTGGGCAAGATACTCTCAAAACCACATTTATAAGCAAAGTTATGAAGTACAACTCTCCTGTATGTACCATTGAGTTTACTATGTTTACCTCTAGATGGAATTTTAGTAAATACAAGATGAACTTTGGCAGAGTATAAAAATGGCTGACCTTGCTAGTTTCAATATATTATATTCATCATTAAACTAATATCATAGGTTAACTACATCCTAGAATAAACAAATTTAGATGAATGAGGCTGGGAATCTGACTGCCATTTGAGTACATTTTTAAAAATTAAAGTTTCCTGAGTAGAAATTTTGAAATGCTAGATCTTGTTCTTCTTGTCAGACTTTGAAAGTAAAAATTTTGTCCTCCAGCCATAGCCATGAGGCTAAATTAAATGTTACTGCTTCTTTTAACTCCTTTGGTAGAACTGGATGTATTAGTACCTATGATTGGGACATTTACATGAGTGTTCATGAGTTTACATGAGTTCATGAGTTTACATGAGTGTTTACATGAGTTTACATGAGTGTTCAGGAGCAATACTTTATTATAAATAGTCTTAGTAACTGGATATTCAAATAGAGTATAGTGTTACAGAAAGTAATTGAATGCTTATTTTCGACTGTGTTTCAAAACTGTTTTTAACACTTTGAAACCACTTTGTTTTTCAGTATCCTGGCCATGAAAAAGAGGACATGATAAGTTGTCCAGCTTATGAAATTCAAGTTACATGTGAAAGCTGCCAGGTATATGGACAATATTTGGTATATTTAACCATTTTTCATATTTTAGATTATAAAAATATTCATGGGCTGTTTCTATTACATAAATATTTTACCTTCTTTGTATAAATATGAAACCACTTACTAATATGTAGTTTAACTGAGTGTTCCTGTTGTATTTTTAAATGATAAAATTATGAACATAAGAACATTTAATTTTGACCAACATAAACATGTTTTAGGGGTTTTATTTTCTCTAAAGTGTTGCAGCTAATAGTCCTATGTCATGTTCTAGGAAGAGAAGTGTTCTATTAGCAGTGGCCAAAAGGCCCTATTCTGGATGTTTCTCTAGACATTTTACGTGACCATATTAAAGATTCTGAGAAGTCTTACCAAGGAAAAAAAGTATACTTGAGCATCTCCCAAATTTATTTGGTCATATACATTTCTGTAGTTAGACATTATAGAATTGTTTATTGAATTAAATACCAGATGCTGTACATAATTTTTAGAAGTAAAAACAAAAGCAAGAACCACAGTTGATGGAGAGAATAGTTGAGAACTTTGAGAGGAAATTAAAAACTAAGAAAAGTAATTTTGACTTGATAATGTCTTTTTGTAGTTATCTTGTTTGAATCAAGATCCAAACATGTCAACTATACTTTGGTTAATGTATTTATTATATTTCTATTAATTTGAAACAGTTCCTCCTTTCCTCTATGCTTCTTTTTTTCCTGTATGCCATTTATTTGTTGAAGAGACTGTTATTTATCCTATAGATTTTCTCATGTATTGACTGCTTCTGATGCAGAAGAATTTAGGACTAGAGAGAGAAATTTTGCTGCATTATCTCCATAGCTATACACTATTGTCCTTTAAAGGCTGCATTTTATTTGCTGATTAATTTTGAATGAGTGAAGTTTGTTCATTTCAGCATAATTTATTTATACTATTAAACAGAAAAAAACCTTATGGTAGTCTTCCTAACCTATTTTCTTTAGTGTAAAATCTGCATGTTACATGCTTTTGTCTACTTTCATAATAAGAAAGTGGTAGAGTTAAATGTGAGCAAAATTTAAAAGCTAAGAAATAAAGCAGTTTTAACAACTAAGTTTTAAAAATATATGTTGTTGAAGTGTTTTGCCATTTCTTCATGGTTTACTGTAGGCAATACAAGGACCTGTGGAATATGAGTGATGACAAACCCTTTCTATGCACTGCCCCTGGATGTGGCCAGGTAATGTATCAGTTACTTTAAAATCATTTTGTATGTTCCATTTATTATGGCATTGGTGACAATATGTTGTCATTAAGTGGATTTTTAATATTTTATAACATTTTAATATTTTATAACATTTTAGAATTAGAATGAAAACTAAAAGCAATTCTTTTTCTTCAATAGTGCATCTCAATTTTAGAAAATACAGTTTAATGGGAGCAGGGCAGTATTTTGTAATGGAAAGATGGAAACCCTGGACAAAAATCAAAGGTTTTCAAAGTATAATAATTTGACCATATTGGTTGAAAATCATTAAAATTCCAAATTAAAAATCAGGCATATATTGACTTACGTAAGAATCATTTACTTATTAAACTCTTATAAAACTGACATTTACCTCTTGGAGTATCACTAATGTATTGATGTTACTGAGTCTTTAACATTGAGCATGTTTGGAAGCAATCGTACAATCTAGAATTTCACCTTTTTAGTAGGTGTTGAATCTATTGTTATAATTACAATCTTAAACTAAAAGATGAAAATAAATTCAATGTGTAGTGAAATTAAAGGAACTAAAAATAAGTCTGTAAGTCTTAGCATTAAAGTATTTCATTGGTTATCATTTATTTTTAAATTGAAATATAATAAGCTACATTTACAGTATATAATTTGATGCTTATATATAAATTATATATATATACACATACTCATGACAATTAAGATAATTGTAAATATATTCATTGCTCTCAAAAGTTCTTGCCTGTTTGTTGCCCTAATCACCTTTCTATCACTATAGATTTGCTTGCCCTTTCCAGAAGTTTATGTAAATGGAATCGTATAGTATGTATATTTGTCTGGCTTCTTACCCTATTTACGATTTCTCAGTTGTCTTACTGTTGTTTTCCATTGCTATAAGTAAATATTGTAGATGGGTACTGGGTAGTTAGTTTATGAAGAAAGGAGATATATTTAGCTCATGGTTCTGGAGGCTGGGAGGTCAAAGATTCTGGGGCCAGATCTAAAGAGGACCTTCTTTCTGGGTGGAACTTTCTGCAGAATGGCTAGGCATTGCTGCAGATCACATAGCAAGACAAAGTAAGTTTGCTAGTTTGCTTCTTACAAATTGATACTAATTGTATCATAGGGAACCCATCTTCATGACTTCATCTAGTTGTAAACCTCCCCAAAGTTCAGCCTCCAAATACCGTTAACAAGTGACTGAGTTTTAAGTTTCCAGTACATGAATTTCTAGGGTCACATCCAAACCACAGTGTACATGTTACATGATCAGTAGTTAACTTCTTTTCATTCTTACACAATTTATACATTCACCTGTTAATAGGCATTTTGCTTATTTCCAGTTTTTAGTTATTACACACAGCTCGTATGCATATTTGTATACAAGTATTTGGGGGGTTTTTTGGGGGTTTTTTTGTTTTTTTGTTTTGGCACTGGGGATCAAACTCATGACCTCACACTTGCCAGGCAGGCGCTTATGCCGCTGAGCTAAACCCCCGGCCCCAAGTATTTGTTTTTGTTATCACAAATGCAGCTGATGTGAATGTTTGTGTACAAACATTTCATTTCTCTTAGGTTATTACCCAGAAGTTTAATGATACACGCTTATAACAAGCATGTTTAACCTTTTAGGAAATTACCAAACTGTTTTCCAGAGTGGATGTGCCACTTTACATTCTCATCAACAATTCATAAGTTTATGTATCTTTGTCAACATTTGGTAATGTCAGCCTTTTAAATCTTACTCAGGTTGTATGTGTAGAGTAGTATTTCACTGTGGTTTGAATTGCCTATCTGGGATGCGTAATGAAAAGGTGAATACTTGCAAAATGCATTTATTAACCATTTGTATGCCTTATTTTTTTTTATCAGTTTTTCAAAGCTTTTGCCTGGTTTTTAAAAATTGGATTGTCTTTTAATTATTGAGTTGTAGCAATTCTTTATATATCCTGGATACCAACTGTTTATCAAATATTTTTCAAGTCTATGGTATGCATCTTAATTTTCATACTAGTCTTCATGCATACATGTTTCTAATTTCAGTAAAGTCTGATACATTAATTTTTTCTCTTTTATGGTTTTTTGCTTTCTGTAATTTGTCTAAGAATCTTTGTTTACCCTTAGGTCACAAAGATATTCTTCTATGTTTTCTTCTAAAAGCTTTTGTTTTCATTTAGGGTCTCTGTTCGATCTTGAATTAAATTTTTGTGTGATAATGAGGTAGGGGTTGAAGCTAACTTTTTTTAATAGATACAGTTTTACAGGTGATCTCGCATCACTTAACAAAAATGATTTTTCTTTATCCATTAAGTGACTTTGCTTCCTTTAGGGAAAATCAAGTGATCCCTTTCTGGGCTTTGCTATTCTGTTTCATTCATCAGTGTAAGCTTTTATGCCAGTACCACACTATCTTGCTTACTTTAGCTTTATAGTAGCATTGTAGTCTAGTAGGGTAGGGTCTCCAATATAGTTCTTATGATTTTAATTTATGTTGTTTCTAATTTATTGAGCAGAGTAAAAAGGGAGTTATCAGAATTGATGCTATTTTAAATAGATTGGTCAAGAAATGCATCTCTGATAAGGTGACAGTTGAACCAAAGACATGAAAAAAGGATGAGTGCAACCCTTATATGTATTTCTATTGTAGTTACAGTATATAATGATGAATGAGGAGTAGGATAAGACACAGAAGTAGAAAGAAGATAATATTCTGTAGGGTTTTATAGACTGTGATGAGGTATTTAGGTTTTATTCAAAGAGCATTAAGAAGCCATTCCTTAGTTAAAGTGTAAACAGAAGACTAGAGGCTGGCAACAGTCCAGATGAGAGATGGTATAAGGGTTTGGGACTAGGGTAGTGACAGTGAACATAGAATAGACTGGTACGATATCTATTTTGGAGATATATATGGTAACATTTTTCTATGAAGTAAGAGACCTTAATAAGTATAATTCTCAGAATCTTGTTGCTAGAATTTTGAGTATGACTTAAGGTTCCACCAACCAGATTTAGTCTTTCTGCTAAATCAGATTTACTTTCACTTCTTATGTTTAGCGCTGAGTTAAATGGAGAGTAGTGGTACTATTCAGGTCTTCCATTTTGCTGGTTAGGATTGAACAAACACAGCATCATTTATAATCCAAGGATTATAACTATTAGTCATTTTTCTGTCACTGTAACAAAATATGTAAGATACCCATTTAAAAGAAGAAAGGTGTGGTAGGGCTGGGGATTTAGCTCAGCGGCATAAGTGCACTTGCCTAGTACCTGGCAGGTGCCAGGTTGCTAGTTCAATCCCCCAGTACAAAAGAAGAAGAAGAAGAAAGATGTTTATGGTTCACAATTTTAGAGGTTTTAGTCTTTGATAATTAGGCTTGTTGCTTTGGGCTTGTGAAAGAGGTAGCACTGTTTGGTAAGAGTAGGAGGCAAAGCAAAACCATTCACATCCTAAGCCAGAAGATGGAGAAAAAAGATGCCGGAGTCTCACAGTCCCCTTCACAGGAGCACTTCCAATAATTTAAGGACCTCCTGCAAGGCCCTACCTCTAAGGTTCCACCACTTCCAGTAGCGCCATTCTGGGAACCAAGCTTTTAACAGATGGGTTTTTGAAGGACAATCAAGATCTAGACTGTAGCAACAGCTAATAATACAATTTGTTTCTAGGCCCAGTTTCTGAACAGTGATCAGTTTTGCCAGATGTTCCAGGAGTCATTCTTGGAAACTCAAAACAGCGCTCACCTAATCCCTTATCCTAGTTCTCTTCTGCTTAAAGTGGATAGAATGGTATCTATTATTTTGTGAATGACACACCATCTTTAATAAAAAGCAGTATATTTAAATTTATTTAAACAGAGGGAAAGCCAGTTTCAAGACATTAAAATATATGTACCATAAGAGATTGAGATTGTTTCTTTTTTTTTTTTTCTTTTGGTACCAGGAATCAAAACTCAGGACCTTGCACTTGCCAGCAGGTGCTTGTACCACTGAGATTGTACCAAGAGATTGTTGCTTTAAAGATCTAATAATAAATAAATAATTATGAAAAACAATAACAAATTAGAATTATTTTTAGACTCCCCACTATGAAAGAAATTAACATTCATTCTTTTCACATCTCCCCTTTTACATCCTTTGCTATCTGATAATTCGATTATTACATTGACAAGGTTTGTCATACTTAAATTTTGTCTTATCTGTAATTCTCATATTTATTTAGTTTTACTTATATGTTAAAATCATAAAGAAGGATGAGAACAAAACTTTTGGGCACTCTATCGAGTGTTAACAGTCAGAAAGAGGGGAAAGGTGTAAATGTGGTGTAAGACAGAAGCCAGGGAAGAAAATTGTATTCTGGAAAACAAGTAGAAAAGATATTTCTAAGTTAAGAGGAAAATAATCATTTTGTGAAAGATATAATGGGAATTCATTATTTACTGTTGGATTTAACAATGATAAAGATTTTTGGAGACTTTGATAAAAGCAGCTTCAGTAAAATAGTGGGGACAACTTTGTGGTTAGAGTAGATTGAAGGGAGAAAAGGAAGAAACAGAAGTGGAAACATTGTAAGACATTTAATTCTTAGAGTGTAGCTTAAAGAGAACAGTGAGACACATACCTGGAGACAGATACAGGATTGAGGATGGAGCTTACTTATTTTGCATTTTAAGATGGGAATGTTATGGATTGTCATTGCAAAGAGAAGGGGCTATTGGAGGAATGGGATCCTTGAGTAGGTAAGAAGATGGCATTCAGTGCTTGAGGGGCAGAACTGGCCTCAGATTGAACCTTGAATAGTTCATTTCTAGTAAGATTAAAGAGAGGAAGAGATGTGGAAGATTTGGATAGAGAGAGAAAAGCATATAAAAGATACACAAACGTATTTTTGAACAAAAGAAATTACCATTAGAGGCAATGGCACATTCTTTTTTTTTTTAATTTGAGAAAAAACAAAAAAGAAAACAACCAAACAAAACAGAAAAAGGGTAGCAACAATATAGAATTCCAAAGGCAAAAAATAACCACAAGAACAACACAACAAAAACAAAAACAAAAACACTAAGAAATCGCCACTTGATAGGTTACATACTGTCATCATTGGAAATAGTTGTTCAAGTTACAAAATTAAAGCACACAAAGTAGACATTCAAACAGTGAGACTATTAACAGTTCTCAACAATCTAACAAAAACAGTAATGTGGTCGTCTATCTTACACACTTATACATGCAGTTACATCCTTTAGAGCACTTTCTTTTAAACGCAACAAACCAGAACAGAACGGGACCTAACATAAGCATAAATTTCAAAGCTATACAACCAGGGATCTTCACTATCTGTCATATTGCCTCTTGTTTTCTTCCAAATGGTTGTCCATATCTTTACATATGGGGAGCTCATACTAAATACCATAGCCAATTTTTTCACAAGATGTGTAGTTAACTGGCTCCCACTTGCTAAGGGGGGGGACATGGTACAGGACAACATGAGATGTCTGATTCTCAGCCTGCCCATCAGCAGAATCACAGCCGCCCCTCAGAGAGGGAAGGAGCTCCTTGTTCTCCCAGTACCCAGAGTCAGCCACAGGGTGTAGGTCCCGATGCGCCAGGGTCTCTCTCCTTGAGGCCGCCGAAAGTCTGCCACACTCTCAGCTGCCCCCAGAGAGGGAAAGAGCTCCTTGTTCTCCCCGCACCCCAAGTCAACCGCACAGTGCAGGTCCCGACACGTCAGGGTCTCTCTCCTTCAGGCCGCGGAAAGTCTGCCACACTCTCAGCCGCCCCCCAGAGAGGGGTGGAGCTCCTTATTCTTGTAGCACCCTGAGTCAGCCACACGGTGCAGGTCCCGACGCGCCAGGGTCTCTCTCCTTCAGGCCACTGAAAGTCTGCCACACTCTCAGCCAGCCCCCAGAGAGGTGTGGAGCCCCTTGTTCTCGCGGCAGCCCAAGTCAACTGCACAGTGCAGGTCCTGACACACCAGGGCCTCTCTTTGGCTGCTGAAAGTCTGCCACACTCTCAGCCACCCCCAGAGAGGGTAGGAGTTCCTTGTTCTCCCGGCACCCCGAGTCAACCACGTGGTGCAGGTTCTGACACGCCAGGGTCTCTCTCCTTCAGGCCGCCGAAAGTCTGGCACATTCTTTTAAATGGCCTCAGGGTAGCAAGTTCTTAATCCTTTATTTATAATACAAGTTAACACAAATGTCAAGATTTATCTCTTATGTAATTAGTCAGAAGTAGAAGTTCTAGAAGTCCTCATCGTGGCGCTTCTATTTTCTCAGTTGTTGTCAAGTCCTTAGCAGTAATAAGGGGACAGACAGAGGCAGAGCATACACATCCCCACTGTTTTAGGTTGTTAACTGGAAATAATGCATGCATACTTTACATTCAATCCTTTTGGCCAGAATGCAATCACCTGGTCACCTAACTGCAAAGGAACCTAGAAAACCTGGCTAAGTACTTTCCTGAAGTTCAAAGCTTTACCATCAAAGAAAAAGAGAAATAGGTATTGGAGGACAGCTACCACCAGAAATTCAAAGCTTTGCTATCAGGAAAAATTAAGTATTAGAGGACAGCTACCAGTCACAGTTTTCAGAGATAGTTGAAATTTGGAAAAGAGAAATTCAAAGACATACTGAAAAGTCACTGGGAACCTAAAACTAGTTAAGCTGATTTTAAAAGTTTAAGTTGCCAATATCTGGAGTTTAGTTGATACTAATATTAGTTTCTTCATTTTGACAAGTCTATCACATTAATGCAAGAAGAAAACATTGACTGGACAAGGAGTTCATAAGAAGTTTCTATGCTGTCTTTCCTACTTTTCTATAAATTTAATGGGTTTTTTTAAAACAAATTTCATTAAAACAGAATAACAAAAAACAGCTGCACCTCAGAAATACACACAAGCATGCAAAAGCTAGCTATGAACCACAGGCTAGGGCTTCCAAATATTTATCAAGTGCTTACCATATGTTTTACTTATCCGTGCCATAAATCTTCCTTAAAAGAATTTGAGGAATTAAAAGCGTATATAGTAGCCATAATAATGAAAACAATTTATGATAATAGCCTTTTTTTAATAGCCAGTCAGACCTTTGTAAATTGTCATTTAATCCTTACAACACTCCTATGAAGTGAATGCTTTAGCTTTATTTTGCAGGCAAGGAACTAAACTTGAGACAAAATGCAGGATCTGTGAGTCACACTTGTAGCAAATTTTAGAGCTAGGGTTGAACCTAGGCTTACTGTTGTATAGCATACATATGAGATATCCCTAACTAGCATGCTTGGATGTCAAGATGTGATTGTTTGTATAGATCTCTGTCTGTGTATTTTTTCTTGACATTTAAAAAAAAAAGTTTTTAAACCAGGAGTGGTGGCATATGCCTGTAGCTCAGGAGAAACATGAGTTTTGGGCCAGCCTGCACAGTATAGTGAGACCTGTCTCAAAACAAGAGTAACCGAAAGTTTTGTTTCCTCTCAGTTACAAAAGGACCAAAGAATGGAGGGAGGGGGAGTGAGAATGGAGAGAAGGGGACATAAAAGGAATTAAGATGTGTCATGTACATGTAGCAGCTCCCCAAAACGAATATAATCATTATGTAAACATGCACTAATAAAAATTTTGACAAATGCTAGGAATACAACTAAATTTAAGACAAAAGTACCACAGAAAATGTTGACAAGTTTAAAAGGACAAATTAAAGAGAATTTTGGTTAATATTTTAGAGCATTTCCTAAATCCTGCCCCTCTTTTATGCTTAAAATTAAGATCATATAACACTGTTTTGTATTCTGTTTATATTTAGATGGCATTATATGTATTATGAACATATTGTGTAATAATTGAAAACATAATTTTAAATGGCTGCAATGTTCTTTTGCTATAGCATTTACCATAAGTTATTTACTCATGCCTCTTATGAACTTTTAAATTAATTCTAGTACTGTCAGAAGTATTACGATGCATATAATTTCATGCATCTCTCATTCATTTCTTAAATACACTTTTAGAACTAGAATTACTGGATCAAAATGTATATACATATCCCAGAAAAATTGAAAATGTCATGTCACAGTGATATATGTGCACCCATGTTTTTAGCAACACAATTTGTAATAGCGAAATCTTGGAAACAACCAAAATGCTCATCAGCCACAGAATAGATATTTTAAAAAGATGTATTTTTATACAATGGAATATTACTCAACTATAAAAAAGGATAACCTTGAGACTTTTATAGATAAATGGAAGCAACTTGAGACTATACTCATAAATGAAATAAATCAGACTCACATTTGTAAATATCGTATTGTCTCCCTAGTATAAATAATAATAATAATAATAATAATAAAACTGAAAGAGTAATAAGATCCAAAATATACAATAGATACTGTAATAATGAAAGGGAAGAAAGGTGCTCAAAAAGAAAGCACAACTGGAATAGGGGAAAGTAGAAATAGAAGGAAGGAAAAGGTTGTATGTATGTTTGCAAGATAGATAACTATACTACTGGTTCTCTGTTCATCAAAAAGAAGTTTGTGCTGTTATTTGATCATTTTTTATGCCTAGATCTTGTAACCTGAACAACTATCTCTACGATAACAATATGCAATATATTAACTAGTGTTGATTTCTCAGTTTTTTTTGAAATTCTGTATTTCTATCTTTTTTTCTGTTTTGCCTTTTTAAAATAAAAAATGCATATACACATGCATATATTTTGCTAAAATGTTTTTAAAAGCTGAATCAGTATATTTTTTCTTTTATTAGTTTTAATTCTCACTAATGGTGACTGTTTTCAGAATGAGCACTCCAGGCTTGGATGTTCTATGATTTTTGGCCTATATTTGTTTCGTAAGACATTTAAAATAATCTCATGTTATGATACCACCTTGTAAACTTAACTGATCAAACTATAACCTAACTAATACCAACATCTGTTGTTAAATCTTCCTGAGAACAGCAATGATATAGTCTCATTTTAGATTGAAATAATGCTTTTAGAAGCACCAATTTAGTGGTAGTACAAATAATTTTTTCTCACTAATAAGCAATGACATTATTCCACATTTTAATTTTAGCTTTAACACACTTAATAGATATAAATTTCAAACATACTTTTACAGTGTAAAATATTTTGTTGATATACCACTTCAGAGAGAAACCTAGAGAAACTAGCAAAAAGAATTTACCTAACGTCTCTTGCTATTAAGCCATTTTAAAATATGCCTAAGTAACTATTGGTATTTCATAGATGACTACATTGAATTAAGAGAAAAAGAAAACCAATGTCATGAAAGATTCATGTAGTATTAGTGCTCTTCTATTTTATTTGTGTCACTCATTGTTTTTCATTTTGGGGAGGTTTTGTCGTTTTTTCTCTTTTTACTGATATGTAAGATTCAATTCTATTATAAGAAGCTAGCTTCAATTAGCATTTATTGAGTACTTTAGACTAAATTTGGAGGACACTAGTAGGAGACCTGTCTACTTAAGAAGACAGACATGACTATATAACTATAATATTGTGAGAGAGGCTGCTACCAACGTATTGTGCAGAGTAAAGTGAACACAAGTGGGGTTTAGCCTCCAAGGGCTAATGGCGATTCTTGTTTTAAAAAAAAGACAGTAAGAAGAATAAATGGGAAAAATAATTTATTTTTTTAAGATTAGCCTACAGCTGATACTACTAGTTGTATGGAAAGACATAATGAATTGGTTAAGAGAAGGAGATCACAAGAGAAGGGATCCAATTTGATGGTTTGGGTAAACCAAGTTCAAGTATATCTAATTTAAACATATCTCTTTGTAAAGTTATGAACTGAAGAATTAGTTTAACTCTGTTAATTTAACATTTTAAAAATACTGCTCTGAATAAGAAAGTAGGCAAAAAAAAATTGCTCAGATATAACAAAAAGAAATGCTTCCTATTTACAGTTACAAATAAGGAACATCTCGTAAAGGTTGGTTTTCAGACACAGTATTCAGACAGTGCATTTATTATTTTGTAATCATAAATGTTCCCTTTGGCATACAGAACTTAGCCAAGTCAAGTGTGAGAAAAATATAATTTTAAAAGTCACTGTCTCCATTTAAGATATTTTATTTTTAAATGTATTCATTTATTGTATTGGTTGCTATTTTTTTGCTAGATTGTGGCAAAAGCATTCTTTTTACATGGTAACATAAAGCTTGATTTGTTTTTAATTTGTCCAGGAGTAATATTTTTTAAAGAAAATTCTCATTTAAAAAGTGGTAAGTAACCTTAAGTCTAGGTAAATATAGTGCTTTCTACAAAAATCCTTGTACCATGGAGTATATATTTTTACTCCAGTATGACAAAAAACTTAACACTGGTCTGTTCTTAGTATCCAAATGAAATTTTATAGAAAGTTTCTTTGTGTTGGGTTTAGTTTTTAAATGCTGTCAAATGAATTATGTAGTTTTGTAATATATTTGTATCATTTCTTGGGTAATGCGTTTTCAGTATGCTTATCTATACTGACAGAATCTTTTATAGTTTACAAATTGCTATTTCACTGTTAATGGTGATTTTACATGTTGTGGAAGTGAATTTCCTTATCATTTTACTTACTTGATCAAATTGAAAATCTTAACTATATTTTAAAACTTTTTGCCACAGCGTTTTACCAACGAGGATCATTTGGCTGTCCATAAACATAAACATGAGATGACACTGAAATTTGGTCCAGCACGTAATGACAGTGTCATTGTGGCTGGTTAGTATATGCTTTTATTAATAGCTTATATACATATTTCACCTGGAATGTGCACAGTTTTTGTGTATTCTTATAGTCTGGTGATACTCCAGTGACTTCATTTATAGTAAATGTTGGCAACATGTGTTTTACCCATTACATTTCCATGTTTCTTTTTGATCATTCATATCACTTTATTATATTGTTTTCAAATATGGATTTCATTGTCAATTTTATGGAATTTAATTAGAACCCTAGGAACATTCATGCCATCTACAGAGTTTACATTTAACTGATAATTGATCTAATATGATATTTAGTCAGTGTTTCTTTTAGCTGTCTACACCTGGTCAGCAAGGCTGTGTGAAGAGAGAAAGTGATCAAGCTCCTCTTGTTAAAGCAGTTAGCAGACTTGTTCATTAGAATTTTGTTATTCTGTATATAAAATTTTTTCTTGGAGTAAACATTTTTACTTTTTGTGTGTGTTGACCCTATGGCCATACAGTATCACCTAAACAGATGATTATTTTTCATAATATTTGAAAAGAGAAACCTGATACATGTATTGCTTATTGTTCCATGCTGTATTTCTTCCTGTTTTAGTGTTTAAATGTGTACTAAATATATATATATATATGCACATATCTTAAAATACATATACAGACGTATTATTATAAGTAAATCTGTATGTTTTCTACATAAGCATTGAAAGTTTTTTTATCAAGTGTTATATAAATTTTAGACCTTTTTACCACAATCACAGATTTGTGTTATCATAAATACTCAGATAAACTCTAGATCCTCTTCTTTGTTGAACCTTAGCTTACACTATTTTCAATTCTGAAACTATACCTAAATATTGTATTAATATTTATAGATTGTTACTTTATGGAGATCTAATTGTCATATGCAGTGCTTTGGATAGATGATAAGACAGTATTGGATAATTCTTGCAGTATCAAATAGGAGGTAGCCAGAGGTTGTTAATTTGCTAAAAACAATTCATGTAAGAGAACTTCTAACATATATCTTCAGTTCTATAAGTAAAAGGAAGTAAAGAAGGGTGAGTATACAGTCCTTTGAATATTGTGTATCCTAAATATATAGCTAGAACCAAGAAAAAGAGAGAGAAAATAGGGACAATAGGCAAAATAACAGCTGGAAAAGCTCAGTGTGTTAGGCTTGAAGGTCTTTGTTTTCCTGAAACTTACTGCAGTAGAGCATCCTACCTCTTTTGTTGTTGTTGTTGTTGTTGTTGTTGTTTGTTTTTGGGGGGTTTTTTGACACAGGATTTCTCTGTGTAGTTCAGGCTGGCCTCGAACTCTTTGTAACCCAAACTGCTCTCAGACTTGCAGTGATCCTTCTGCCTCAGCACTTGGAGTGCTGAGATTGCAGGCACGTACCACCACAGCCAGCATCTGTATAAATATTTAACTTACAAAGGTTTTAGGTTGATTTCTAGAAATTATTACCCTGATTACAATTTGAGTATAATACAAAATAGGACACATAGTACTTGAAAATTTTTTACTAACATACTATGTATAGCTAATGTTATTTACACAAATAAAATGCATGATGTACATGGTATATATTTGAAGATCATTACACATATTGAATCTGCATGTTAAATTATTACACCTGTATTTTCAAGTCTTGATGGTTCCAGTAATAATGGACAAAATAGTTTATGCATGTAGATTTTATTTTTCCAACCTTTAGTTTAAGTTAAGAGCCTCCTAATAAACTTCAACAGATCCTTGGAGTGTGAAACTTATGTTTGACTTACTGATTTAGTCATGAAGGACTTATAGTGACACATTAACATAAGACCCTTACTATGATATGATTTTGGAGGTCTTTTAGGTGGTAGGAGAAAGTGTACATTGCAGATTAATAGATAAAATTATACAATGGAATCCCTGCTGTAATTTTGGTATTACTAATAGTGTGTAAGACTGGCCCAGATTATGTTTAATGTGTATGACAAGTGAGTCATTTCAGTGTTAAGTATATTTATATGTAGTACAAATATTAGGACTCTGAGTACACATGTGAGGGACAAGGATAAACTAGTAATGCCACAGTGGGAACCATAGTAATTAACAAATAGGAATTTTGGGGCTGGGGGTTTAGCTCAGTGGCGTAAGTGCCTGCTTGGCAAACGTGAGGTCGTGAATTGGATCCCCAGCACCAAAAAAAAAGGAATTTTAATTTCACACAGTATTTTATCTTACCTTCAATCAGAAATTCTATTAGAGTGCTTTTATTTTTTTATACTAAATTCCTAATATAACCCATAAAACTGATGCTCAAAAATACATAAAATGTAAGTAACATTTGAATATACTTCCAAATGTGGAGTGAATAAAGAACCTTGAAAATAATAAAAATAAATGTAAAATATTTATAGCTTTGTTGTTTTTCATTTAACATGAACTCAACTGGCATTTGACCTGTAGGCAATGCATAATACTCAGTATATATTTTAATATACATAACATGAATATATATTCAAGTATAGTTGAAATATTTCCAATTGTAAGGAAGTCGAATTGACCTCCACTGTTTAGAAAATAGGCTAGAATATTCTTTCACCATGTGATTATTACATTTCCCTCATATCAGTCTGATAGGATGTATTAAAATAGAAAATTAGATATGTAATAGTAAGGACGATTTTGGTTTTTAGGTCTCTTACTTTAACTTTATAGTATTTTAATCTACCTACTAAAAATTCTGTTTTATCTTAAGCTTGTTTTTATAGATTATGACAACTAGAAGGGCAAGTTAAAAGAGACAAGCATGCTGTTGTCTTAGTTTTCCCCTAAATTTTGCATGTATTCAAACAAAAAACATTTAATAAATGGAAACTTTAAAAATTCTTACAGTGTTAAATTTTAATAATTATCTATTGAGTAGAATATGTTTATGCCACTCAGAGAAGGAGTGGATTGGGAAGCAAAAATGACTTTTTATACTCTTACCATTCATAAAGTTGGAGGAAGTATTTTGCAGTGCAACAGAACTTAACCAGTTTTTGTTTGCTCTAAAGGAAGAGATCTTTCCAAAGAGAGAATTAACAACTGATAAAACCAACTCCACTGATTTGTTAATTAACTATACTTTAAAAATCTTTACATGTAATTTAAATCTATGTGATTACTTCTTGGTATTTATTTCAGATCAGACTCCAACACCAACAAGATTCTTGAAAAACTGTGAAGAAGTGGGTTTGTTTAATGAGTTGGCAAGTCCATTTGAGAATGAATTCAAGAAGGCTTCAGAAGATGATATTAAAAAAGTATGTTATTAACCAAAAAGTTTTAAAAAGTTGATGCAAAAGCACTGATAGCTTACATTACCTGGTAGCTTCATTTAGACATACTAATTGACTGTTTTTGAACTTCTAATATTTTGTTTATTGTTTATATTAGATGCCTCTAGACTTGTCCCCTCTTGCAACACCCATCATAAGAAGCAAAATTGAGGAACCTTCTGTTGTAGAAACAACTCACCAGGATAGCCCTTTGCCTCATCCAGAGTCTACTACTAGTGATGAAAAGGTTAGAAATACATTTTTGTGAAATGCAGAGGGAAAATTGGAACCTCAAGTAAAATTTATTTAGTCTCCATAAAATGTTAATATGTTAAATTTTACATATATTAAATTGACATAATTCAATGTCAGCTTATAATAGTTTTGTATGTGGTAAATACCATTTGTTAAAGAAATGTCATGAAAAGAAGTACGTGACTGTTTATGGGACTATGAAATAGGGGAACAAACCCAATCAATAGTCAATGAGGCTTTTTAAAAAATTTTATTTAAAGAGAAAACAAAACAGAAAAAAGGGTAGCAACAATACAAAATTCCAAGGCAAAAAAGAAAAGAACAAAAAACACTAAGCAATCATTACTTGATAACTTACATACTATCATCTTGGAAATAGTTGTTCGAGTTACAAAGTTAAAACATACAAAGTACACATTCAAATAATGAGACTGTTAATAGTTCTCCATTATCTAACAAAAACAGTAATATGGTCATTCATCTTACACACTTAAACATACATGCAATTATATACTTTAGAGCACTTTCTTTTTCTCTGTTCTTTACAGTAGCAATTACACATTTTGGGTTTTAATACTCCTACATTTCTTATTACTTTTTACACTAGAGACACAATGTGATATTTATAAATGTGATTCTTATTTATTTCACTGATGAGGATAGTCTCAAGTTGTCTCTGTTTACCTGTGAAGGCCTCACGATCATCCTTCCTAGCTGAGTAATACTCCATTATATAAAAATACCACATCTTTTTCATCCACTCTGCAGTTAATGGGCATCTTGGTTGTTTCCGAGATTTAGCTATTACAAATTGTGCTGCTATGAACATGGGTGCACATATATCACTGTGATATGACCTTTTCAGTTTTTCTGGGAAAATACCCAGGAGGGGAATAGCTGGGTTGAATGGAGCTTCCAGTCCTAGTCTTCTGAGAATTCTCCATACTGATTTCCATAGTGGTTGCACCAGTCTACACTCCCACCAACAGGCTTTTTTGAGGAAACCTGTAAGATAAATGGTAAGTAGGGGCTAATCAGGGGATGAGAGGAACCCAGAGAAGATCCAAGAGATACAAAGCATGTGTTGTTGATGTGCGTGGTAGGTATTACATATGAAAGGAGGAAGAGAATAGGGCAATATTGAGCTAACTGCTAGAGAAAAGATCAATAGCTATATGCTAATAACTATTTTGTTAGTCTTAATCAACTGCCATAATCACTGGGGGAATTGGGAGATTAATTTGATATTTATTATTTGTTTTAAAATACTTTTTAATTTAAGTCTGATTTTTAACACCTATGCTTCACTAGATATGGTTCATCTACGTTCAATAGGATGAGAAAGCTCAGTAGAGAGCTATTTAGGTGAGCTTATGGGTTTCTTGTTGCTGTCATGACTGACCAAGAAAGACTCATGTTTTATTTAAAAATAATAGTTTTATATGTAAAAACCTGTGAATTCTCAAATATTTCAGGAAAGGAATGCCCTACTTTTATAAATAAGTATACCTGAAAATAATAAGGAAGAGCATTTTAGAAGAACCGGTGATTTAAAAACAAATCTATATATATTTATAAATTTAATTTCATTTTTTATTTTTAGCTACTTTTATATAGTGCAGCTTAATTACTATCACTATATAAAAACTACAACAAAAAAGACATGATATTTAGATTGTTAAAGAACTACCTAGTTCATCTACCTAGTTGCTAGCAGCAGCTAAAATTATGATGATGATGATAACATTGGATAATCTGGTAATCTGAGGTCATCTGGGCTATGGTATGCATTTTTAACATTATTTTAACATTTTAACATATTATGGGTACTTCTGGTCACTCATTTATTACCATATAGCATAAATTTGTGTTATTTGGAAGCACCATGTGGACCACAATGAAGCAACAATGGTACATTTAAAGAGAATGATAATATTCTGTTTTATATCATGTTACTCTAAAACCATAGTAGTAATGGACTTATGCCAAGGCAGTGTGGCTAGAAATAAGGAAATTCAGTCATGCATCACTTAGTGACAGAGATACGCGCTGAAAAATGCATCAGTAGACTATTTAATTACTGTACAAATATAATATTTCCTGCCTGTACTATAAAGGGAGTAGGGCTAGGCAATCCCTTATAAATTGATAGGAAAACTTGGGTGTCCAGTTAGATTAGTAGGTAAGGGCATAATGTTGATAAATTGATAGGAATGCAATTTGTATTTTTAAAAACCAGACTTTAAAAATTTTAAATATTGAATATTGCATCTGAACCTTTACAGCTGCTTCTGAAATATTCTTTTAATTAATTTTAGCTACTTACTTTTGTGAGTTAAGTATTATCCTATAGGTACTTATAGAGATATGTTTCATTCTGTTCACCAAGGTATATTAATTGATTTGCATTTTTAAATACCACTCTGTTTCTTTTATCTCATTATTAAATAGGAGGTACCATTGGCACAAACTGCACAGCCCACATCAGCTATTGTTCGTCCAGCATCATTGCAAGTTCCCAATGTGCTGCTCACCAGTTCTGACTCAAGTGTAATTATTCAGCAGGCAGTACCTTCACCAACCTCAAGTACTGTAATCACCCAGGCACCATCCTCCAATAGGCCAATTGTGTAAGTGATTCAGGCCAGTCATTGACTCTATGAACTGTTAGCTCTCTCGTTAGGGTTTTTTTCTAAGACACTAAATTACTTGTATTGTGATCTTAGTTGTGTATATCTGTGTGTCATGTACATACTTGGATTCTTTTGAAAACTCAAGTGGCCTTTTTAAAATACAGATGTCTAGTAGATTGGAAAATAAATATCTACAATTTAGTTTAAAAATCAACACAGAATATGAATTTAAAATGGTCTGTATTTTCACGGTATATCACATAAAACATAAAATTCATTATAGTGACATTCCTTGTAATTCTTACAATTTGATAAATTGGAGATTGTCCCAAGTAAATGCATAATTTTTCCCATATCTTTATTACTGTGACATAGATGATACATTTAAGATGCACTTATAATTAAATTTTGCAGTTTTTTTTTTGCATTTAAGGTACAATTTAAAATAGTTAATATTTGCTTTGCAGGTTAGAAAATTTGTTTTTAAGTGATGTGATAGAGTGATAGTACTGTTATATTTTCAAACAATAGTTTGTATGAATCTTTTCAGATTTCCCCTTTTTTTCCCCCAGCCCTGTCCCAGGCCCATTTCCTCTTCTGTTACATCTTCCTAATGGACAGACCATGCCTGTTGCAATTCCTGCATCCATTACAAGTTCCAATGTGCATGTCCCAGCTGCAGTCCCAGTGAGTGAGAAGTTCAAGTCTGTTCAGATCTTTGTAGTAATACGAAAATATAGTTGAAGCTGCTTGATTAGCATATGAAAGTGAATTTAACAAAATCCTTAATAGTGACTGGTAATTTTTATTCACTGATACATATACCCAAAGTCAGCAAAATTAGAGAACAGTTTTTCATCATCTGTTTTCCTTATTTTTTATATTTTTATTCCTTATTCATCTCATTTCAGCTAGATCATAGAATTCAGTTATTTCAGATTATTTTATTTTTATTTTATTTTATTTTATTTATTTATTGGTACCAGGGATCAAACTCATGATCGTGAGCTTGCCTGGCAGGTGCCTGTGCCACTGAGCTAAATCCCTGGCCCTTGAGATTTCCAATTTTTAAAAGATTTATATTAGAATGTTAAGTCATTTTATGTTGTATATATTTATAATTTTTTTTCCTAAAGATACATTCTGTGCTAGGTGTGGTGGCTCACGCCTGTAATCACAGCACTGGGAGGCTGAGGCAGGAGGATTGCCGTGAGTTTGAGGCTAGCCTGGGCCACATTGAGTTCGGGGGCAGCCTGAACTATACAGTGAGACCCTGTCTCACAAACAATACAAAACAAAAAAAGATACATTCTATGAATCTTTGTAATCAAATTAAGTTTATGGAATTCCTTTGATGGCCCAGGCATAGTAAAAATCTATAAACACTTCAAAGCAGTAGTCTCCCACTGTCTAGCAAAAAAATCTTAAAAAAGAGTTTTTTTGAGGACCATGTTTGAATATATAAATTTTGGAACATATAGACAAAATAGTTATATAACTACATTTGATATTTAATCATTTAGTGAACATTTGAAAACCATTGTTTGGAGTGCTATGTTAGAAATAATGGAGTGGGTTTTTTTTTTTTTACCCTCCTATTGTGTGGAACAGTTTTATTCCAATTTCTCAACTGTATCTTCAACATTTGGAGTTTTCATCCTGAGAACCAGTTTGAGACATTGAGGAAAGTTTTCCAGAGTACATTTTAACTCTCACCTAAATTTTTTATGATGTACCTTTTGAATCTTTTTTTTTTTTTAATTTTGAATCTCTTATTATTATCTAGAATATCTTAACCTAAGCCTTAGATACTCATAACAGAAAGTTCTTCTTTTACCTTATAGATACATTATTTACCTGTGCAATGTAATCTTTTTCTTTACAACTTTTTAAACTATTTTTAAAAGCTTACTTACAGTAGTATTCCAAAACTTTTGATGTGATTGTAACCCAAGGAATAATACTAAGATTAAGAACTGTTTTTAAAAAGCTTAATGTTTTATTTCTTCAAAAGGTTAAAAGTTTGCATCAGTTGAAATAATTTCATAACAATTTCTGTTCTTCAAACACAACTCTGTTCAAAATACATTGTTGTACTCATTAGTCTACTTTGTAGACTCAAACAAGATCAGCTTTTTTTTCCTGAGGATATTTTTGAGAGAGGAAATATTTTTACCTTGTGTTTGAGATTATATGGTTATCCTATTAAATGAACTTGTGATGAAAGCAACTTGAAAGAAAAGATAGACTTTAGTAATAGTTAAAAATAAAAACCAAAGTAGTAATTTTTGTTCTAGATTATTATTTGAAAAAGTGTTAGAGGTCACCAGCTTCATCATGATGTAGTATATTAATGTATCTTATCAGAGAACTCATTTTAGAAAAATTATGTATTTTAGAAAAGTAAAGATTATTTTTAACATTTTATATACTTTGTCACAAAATTTGACATTCTTTCCTTTCAAATGCAAAATGAGAATGTGACAGCTTTGTGAAAATTTTACATCAATCACTTTGAGTATTATAAATGCAAGAAAGAACCATTAATAAATTGTGAAAATTGAAGATTCGGGAAACAAGTACCTCAGAAACTTTGACAACTTTTGAAGAATAAATTAGGATATCAGACTAATAAGGGTTCATTGTAGAGACACGATCAACTAAGGATAAATTTATAATTTTCTCATTCCAAATTTTCACATTATTATAATAGCTATTGTACAAATAAAAGTATGAATATTATTTTGAAAATATTTCATGAAAATTATTTTTCAATATGTTTTGCATAGCTTGTTCGACCAGTCACCATGGTGCCTAGTGTTCCAGGAATCCCAGGTCCTTCTTCCCCTCAACCAGTACAGTCAGAAGCAAAAATGGTAAGCAGGAATTTATTTGTTCTGTACATTTCTTGAGCTTGTTTTGAATTAGTTTTTTCTGTTAAAGTCTGCTTCAGATGCACAATTTAAATTACATTTCATAAAAATTACAGATTATATAATACAAAAACCAAAAAATTCAGAAAAGTAAAGATTCCATTAGCATGGTAACCAGTTTAAAATACATTTTAAATGTACTAATGGAGTTACTGGTTTAAAAGTACTGTATTGTACTTTAAAGGTACTTTAAAATAAATGAACACATTTAGAGTAAAGTTCTAGTTCTCATTTGTGACTTACCTGGTTTGGCTGTGTCTTTAACAAACTCTCCTCCTGGTGGAGGCTGGGAGTACTACAGCTGAAAGGTGTATTCTGAAGGCAGTGCTGTTTTGAAACCGGATAAAAAGAATCCTGAAATAATACACAACTTAGCAAACATTACACATGATAAAGGGAAATAATATTTATGTATTCTACAGATATTAAAAAATTAATATTGTTTGAAATTAATATTGTTAATATTGGTTGTTATAGATTAAGAATCAAGATATGTTTTTAAATTTTAATTCTAACTCTGTTCTTCAGTACACTTAATCAAGCAACTTTAACTTTCCTGAGATTTAATTTCTTATCTGAAAAACAAAAGGATTATACTTTTATTTCTGGAGTCATTCTTAGCCCCAAACCCATAAGCTTTCTAACTTTCTTGGTAGAAAACATGAAGTTTATCTTACTTTTTAAAGCCAGTGTGTAACACATTCTTGTTAACATCCTCTAATTAATGTATACTTAGGAAATCAACAGTACTTACTAGGTACTTTTCATTTGCTTCAGTTCTTCATTAGGCATGTATTGTACTAATAGTAATAGAAATTTGTACATATGAAAAACATTTCATATTGCAAGACTTAAAATATTTTACTATTCTCCATTAGTGGAAATAATCTGAAATTTGCACAGTATCCTTAAAGAGTAAAACTCACTAACTGAATGAACAATAATGTGTTGAGGAATTTAAAAGCTGGTTACTGATGGCAGGAAAGGGGAAAATTTTTCATATCATAGCATGTTCAGCTCAGAGATTTGGAAATACTTAAGATGAATCTTTTTCAGTTGACAACAGAAAAGTTTCATGGGCAATTTTTTTACACTTCTTATTTAAATATGCTATATAGTACTAATGAAAAATTGGATTTATTTGGATGTAATGTGCCAGTGAAAACAGTAAAGTAGAATGAGGAATCAGAATAATCCTATTGTGTGTTGTGTGAAAAAATTCTCATGTTTTTAGATGTCTTTTATCCTACAAATTGATTCCAAAGGAACAAGTCCAACTTAAAGTAATTTTTTTTTTTTTTTTTTTTTGCTATAAGAGGACATATTTCTAGCAGTTACTAAACTTAACACTAATCTTAATAACTTTTTCTTTTAGGTCACTAGGAAATTAAAAAGAGTTTTCAATACTTATATGTTAAAAGAAAAAAAACCCAAAGCTAATACTTTCATAAATTTATATGTGAAAAACAATCATTGCTTGAAGAGCCAAAAATAGCATCGAGTATATCACAGATTGCCCCATTTAAATTTAACAATCCAATTAAATTTATTAGAATTTTACTAATGTAAACTAACTGTATTTATATGATTGCCTATTTTAATTAGGATAGTTAGATTGTCCTGTTTTTTTTTTTAGATTATCCTGTTTTGATTAAATAAAACAAATTCTACCTCCTTTTAAAAAAAAAGTTTTTATCATGGGAAATTTTAAACATATACAGGGTAAACAGGACAGTATACTGAACTCCCATGTACCCATCATCTAGCTTCAATTATTGTAACATAGTGTCATTCTTGCTTTATCTGTACCTCTGTCCACTCTATCTATATTCAATTATTTTTATAGGCTTTTCCTTTTTTTTGAGAAAGAGTCTCACTATGTGATGAAGGTTAGCCTTGAACTCGTTTATATAGGCAAGCCTGGCCCCAAACTCCCAGCAATCTTGCTGCCTCAGCCTCCCAAGTGTTAGTATTACAAGTGTGTGCTACAGCCTGGCTTTATAGGTGTTTATTAATGCAAAACTTACACACATTGAAATGAACTAACTTTAACTGTGCAGTATTAAGAAATAAGTGTATTCACATAAGTCACAGCCCTATTACAGTATAGAACATTAACATCTGTTTTTCTGTTTCTCCTGCCATTCATCCTTCCTCCTCAACTGTTCGCTGATTATCACTGTAGATTAGTACAATTTTGTATAAATTAAATCAACTTTTTGTGTTAACCTTAGCATATATCTGAGATCCATCTGTGTATCATATCTTGCTTTTTATTGGAGAGCAGTTATTAGTTCATTTTTGTGTTAACCTTAGCATATATCTGAGATCCATCTGTGTATCATATCTTGCTTTTTATTGGAGAGCAGTTATTAGTTCATTGTGTGAATATACTACAATTTCTTTCTTACTGATAGGCACTTACTACTTCCATGTTTAGCTATTATGAATAAAGCTACTATGAGTATTCTCTTTTGTTCTTACAGAACTTGGGTTTTAACCTGGGACTTGCACATAGTAGGAAGCCCTATACCCTTGAGTCTCCCCCCACTGCCACAGCCCTTACTACAGTGTACATTCTTATACAATTCTTTAATTCTTTTTTATTTGGTTATACAACTGTTTGTGGACATGTGTTTTTATTTTCCTGGGCAAATATTTGAAGAGAAGAATTGCTGAGTAAGAGAGTAGATCTATACATTTAGCTTTACGAGAAATTTTTAAACCTTTCCAAGAGTTTATATTTCTTCCAGAATTCTGTTTCCCTATTCTTACCAACATTTGTATTCTTACCAATATTTAATTTTTTTCTTTTTAATTGTAGACATTCCAGGAGTGTGTAACACTTTCTTGTGGTTTTAATTTGCATTTTCTCTTTTGACCAGACTTTGTGAAGTCTCTGCCAATAATTGTATTACTTTTATTATTGCATGGAAAAAAATTTTTTTGAGTCTCTAGCTTACCTGTGTGTTGTGTATTTTTTTGTTAGTTTTTGGAGGGGGATATGTTTATATATTTCTTGCTTGATCCTTTAAATACTTTTCTAGAAATTGGGAGTATTGGGAATTAAATCCAGGGAGCACTGAGCTGTATCCCTAGACAATTTTTATTCTTTTATTTTGAGTGCAGGAACTTGCTATGTTGTTTAAACTTGTAATTCTTCTGTCTCAGGCTGGGATTACAGTCATGTGTCACCATGCCCAACTATCTTAACTTCTTCAAATAGAAACTTAAATTGCTGATTTAATTTTTAATATAGACATTTTAAAATTTGCTTTTATTAGTAAATTTTGGCATATTAATTTTTATTTCTTTGATGGGTTTTTTAAAAGCATACTCTGTTAATATAATTTCCAAATATTTGGGAGCTTTTCATGTTACTGTTTTTTATTTTAATTACGTTGTATTTGGAAATGTAATCATCTTATGTATTTGCATATATTTCCATTTTCTCATAGAACATAGCTGTTCATTTTGGTTCATTTGTGAAAATAATAGATACTGCTGTACTATTCAAGTAATATGAACTGGTAATATGAAATTTTAAATATCAGTTGCCTCAAGTACTGAGGGAATTATGGTTAGTTGAAATGTTTTTCTTTGTGCATAGCTTTATTTTATACCTCAGGATTGTTCATATAGTTCTATTTTTCTGAGCTGAGTATTGAACGCAGTGCCTGACACATGCCAGCCAAGTGCTGTACCACTGAGGTAGACCTCCCAGACCTGTTTTTATATGTTTACAGAGTTAATTTGTTTTCCTTATCTTCATTAGTAGTAGAGAGTAAACACTATTTAGTATCTTTTTTACTTAGGAATTTCAATACATATTGTTATCAACTGTATTTATATGTTTTATGTATAAAATTAATCTTAGGAAAAGCAAATCATTTGATAATTCCTACTCATATATTTAACATCATTAAACAACTATTTCTAACCATTGTCATTTATTTAACCTTTTTCAAGTACTAAGAAATTCAACAGCCATCAATCAAATGCTTAAATTTTGAGAATTTTTTAGTAAATGTTTTGTCATGATCAAAAGTGTGAAAAAGGAGTCTTACCATCTGGAATGCCATCATTGATTTTCTCAACAAGCAGCAGTTAGGATTATATTATCAATAAAGTATTTAGTTTTTTTTCTGATGACAGTGGTGGTGAATTCTGTGCACAAAAGTGATTTTTCAGAGACTGTTTTTCCAAACAATTCTAGATTTATTAAAGTTTCCAAACTAAAATAATTTTAAGGCAGTTTACAAACACAATTATGTAATGATTGCTTTTGAAAGACTTAATTAAAACAATCTTTAAAACATGCTAAAATGCATTTATGAAATGTAGTATATCTTTTCTCTGTAATTACCTCAGTTGCACAACAAACATCCTCAGTGCTTTAATAATTTAAATTTATAAATAGGGTTAAGCATGGTTTTCTAAAATATCTCTGTATTATTTGGAGCCTTAGTGAAGAGTGTGTTGATATATAATTGCAGCACTCAGAAAGCTGAGGCAAGAGGATCATTGCAAGTTTGATATCAGCCTGGGCTACATAGTGAGACCCTGTCTCAAAAAGACCAAAAAAACCCCAAAAGTGTCTTAACACTTACAATAAAATCATAGGACTAAATAAATCTCTAGATCCAATACTTTAAATCCAGGGCTAACCTGTTTCTCAGTATAACACATTATTTTAGACATTTATAGGACATAAAATATCAACTTTTAAGTTTGTACAAGTACAGCTTGCACAACTTCTAAGTTTGAAGTGTCAGTGTCATTAGTTTGTTAAGCTAGAAAGATTTAGCAAATAAATAAATTTTTTTCTCATACAACTGGCGATTGAACTCGGTGCACTGAACTATATCCTCAACTCTTTTTTGAAACAGGGTCTCACTGGGCATCATGACACACATCTGTAATCCCAGCACTCTATACTAGCATAGACTACATGAATTCATGGCTAGTCTAAATTACACACAAGATCATGTCTCAAAAAACAAAAAGCAGAAAACAAAGAAGAAAAAGAAAACTGGTTCTTGCTAAATCATTGAGGCTGGCCCCAAACTTGTGATCCTCTGTCTCAACCTCCCAAGTAACTGGGATTATAGCTATGTGTCACCATGCGCAGCCCAAATAAATCTGTTATAGCAGCTAAAGAAAATTGAATTTAATTTCACAATGCAGTACATAGAGGTTTCTTATTTACTAAATAGATAATTACAGGACTTGATTCTTGCCTCAAAAATAGAATTCTACATCCATGCTCTCCAAATGTGTGGTTCTCCTTCATAACCCTTGAATTCATATGATATGTTAATTAATTCTTACTGTTCATCTGTCTGAAGCCCTTACTATCTTCTTAAATTATTTGGTTGGATGTTTTAATTGTTGTGTTAGTAGTTTAGCTTATTTATACATATTTTTATATATTTATAGATATTTAAACACTATCATTCTGGCATTCTACATCTCTCTAGAGGTTATTTTACCTATGATGGTTCTGCTAACATGATATGTAGTTAAATAAGAGAAATGGCAGGGATGGAACATGCAAGAATGTAACACTATAATTAAAAAGAAACATTTTTTCTTAAATATAACCAAGGATACTTTGCCAACTTTCTGAATTTCAGATGCTCAGTGCTTATAGACAGATATTTTAAGTCTTTGGAAAAGTAACGGTGTGGGAAAGTCTTTTTAACAGTGTGGTAAGAGAGATGAGAGTAAGGAATTACAAATACAAGGTTGTGTAATACTTTCTAACATTATAGAAAAATTACCAAGATTACAAAATTACAGTAGATATCATCAATCTTAGTTTTAGACATTTTGTTTGTCATTAAACACATAAACTATAGATATTTGCTATCTAGATATTTGCTATTTACTTCAGAAGAGTAACTCTTCTGAATAAGAAAGTGCTAGTCCTTTAGGAGTCTTAAAAAGGTTTACTAAAGTATTTAAGTAAAACCCTTGAGAACCATTCCTTTATGTGACAAACTGAGAAATACCTTGGCACACAGTGGGTAGCCAGTAGGTTTTCTGTAGGGGGTTCTCCTAAGAGCTGACAGAGGGCATCTTGGCAAATGTTCAGAAACCTCCATTAACTTGGTTGGGCCCTGCATGGAACCTCATGTTCAGCAGAATTCTGACCTGCCTCTGCATGCCAAGCTAATCAGCAAACACCTAATGAGCCCACACCAAAAACGCAGACCCTCTCCCAACCCACTTAATTTTCCTGTGTTCTCTAGGGGTGGGAGACAAGACTGCATGAGGACTGATGATGCTGCAAAGACCACAATAATGATAATTAACTTGCTGAATGTAGAAGATTATGCTGTTAATTAGTTGCAAAATAAAGATAAGTAATAGAGTAGCAGATGGTAGGATAACACCCAGGAGAAGGAGGGTTATTACTCTGATGAGCTTTTGTGGCACATATGAAATATGGATCTGACTTTTTCATAAATTGTTTCTAAAAAACATTATCTTTTTTCTTTGAACTATGATAGTTTGCGCCTACCAAGTTCTGACAGATGTGATGAAATTTACTTTCAAGGGTGCAACATAAACAAAGAACTTGAATAACATTATTTTCAGTAGATCATATTGGCAAAATGATATCAAATTGGTCGCAACAAACTTACTCACCCTTTCATTAGTTGTCAAATGCTCTAAGAAAAGACTTTTAACATACTAGTAGAACTATGCATTACTAAAAACTCTAAATATTAAAACACTAATCTTCTTAGAAATATAATAATAAAGTTATTTTAGTTTTCTTTCAAGCAGTATAACCTTTACTTTAAAAATAAATTATGCTTAGGTTTTATTGTACATATTGGAGATGATAGGCCTTTTAAATCTTATTTAATTTTTCCAAGTGCTTAGCCTTTATGTCCCTGAATAATTAATCTCTACTTAGTGTTTCTCTTATTGAAATTTCGATCTTCATAATGGATTGACCAATATCTGATACTCAGTTGATTGCTAATGTACTTAGAATACTTCATATTCTGAAATTCTAATATGGCAAAGCTTTTCTTTAAAATATGTTCAGTGAACCGCTAGTCAACAGAAGAACTTGTAGTTTTTTTCTCTGCTACTAATTTACTTTATATAATTTTGAAAAGTAAATTTACTCTGAAAAATTTATCTGTAAGATGATGGTTGAACTAATTTCTATTATCTCTGCTAATTGCCTAATTTTTTTGTAAAGTGAAATTCATTTATATTTGTTTTCTTTAATTTTTGAAACCAAGGTGTTTGGCCTTCTTTAGAATACTTCTGACAGCTGAGCATGGTGGCACATGCCTGTAATCTCAGCACTTGGAAGGCTGAGGCATGAGAATCACCATGAGTTTGAGACCAGCCTACACTACTATGTGAGACTCTGTCTAAAAGCAAAAACAAGAAAGAAAGAAAGAAAGAAAGAAAGAAAGAAAGAAAGAAAGAAAGAAAGAAAGAAAGAAAGAAAGAAGGAAGGAAGGAAGGAAGGAAGGAAGGAAGGAAGGAAGGAAGGAAGGAAGGAAGGAAGGAAGGAAGGAAGGAAGGAAATACCCCTAACAAATATATAGGATGGATTATGGATATCCTTTAATTGCAAAACTTACAAGAACGATATTTAATAGCTGCTTTCTTTACCTCATTTTTAGCATATCTATATTTCTGTTGTAGTTTTTAAAAACTGAACCAGCAGTTCAAAACAGTGTTAACCCTTAAAATCTTACATTTGATACCCAGTGGCACACTTTCCAAATCAGACCCATTGTAATCAATGTAACAGCATGGAGCAAACATTAGTGCTTCCTCACTGGATGTGTACTGTATACCCTAGGGCAGTTAAGGGAGGATAATGAATGAATACTGATGTTGCTTTTAAGTGCTCTATAAGGTAGTTACTTGCCCTACTAAAGATTATTCAAGAGAGTGATGTTTATGTACATCAGACTCCCCTATGTGCTGTTACTGTATTTCATTAATTCTAAGAGTTGAGCTCTTCACTATAAAACTTTAAATGCTCTTTAATTGTATAATGTTTTCTACCTAAGGACTTTAAAATGTGTTACCAACATATAATTTACCAAGTCTCAGGCTCAACTTGTAGCAATTCATATGCAAAGTTCCAATTTAGCACTGTAGATTGTTTGCTGTATTTTGATGGCTGACCTATTTATAAAAGATATACATATGCAGGCCAGCTATTTCCTCCACACACTCCTCCTTTGTTGTGTTTATATGACCTGCACTTTTTCTTACTTTGATTTTTCTACTTTTATTTCTTCTTGATCATTTCCCTAATTATTTCTGATTCTAGTCCATTACTGTTTTGTTTCCTCGTCTCACTTCAGTTTTAATCAGTCTACTTCAACTTTATTCATTAGCTGTTACCATACTAATCTCTTATATCAAACAAAAGAAGGGAGAAAAGTGGATGAACTAAGAATCTTGTCTGGATTCTGAAAAATACAGTATATAATGTAGGCTAGGATATAATATAAAATATGTGGCCAGGTATTGCTTAAGATGATCCCTAAGTTCACTTCAAAAATACATGGAAACTTTCCTGATCTTTTTGGCATCTTCCTGCCTCATGCTGAAAACATAGATGCCTCAATAGCTATTCTTAAAAAAAATAAGGAAATTTGATGTTTGAGAAATCCTCTTATGAGTCAGTTTTGCATGGTATTTAATTTTTACTTCAATTCTTACAGTTGGTAAATTTAGTCCTAATTTGCAGGTAAGGAAAACAGCATTCAAAAACTAATGATTTGTAACCTCAGCACTCTTACGAGGCTAGTTTAAGCCCAACTTGGATAACTTAACAAGACCCTGTCTCAAAAAATCAAAATGTTTGTCCTCTTCTGATCTGCTCTGTACTGCCCCCTTTTGTTTTATTCTCTTTTAAATTTAAAAAAAAAAATAAAAAAAAATAAAAGTATATTGGATGAGAAGAGATAACATAAAAAAAAATCAAAATGAATGAAAGAAAGAAACAACTAAAGATAGAACTCAGTGTGAAGATCTTCATGGTACTGAGTTCAATCCGCAGTGCTATCATAATAATAACAGCAACAATAATGATTTGTTCAAAGTTACTGACAGTTTGAGGTTAAAATATTCTAAGTATAAAGTGTTTTCTCGGTTCATGAGATTCCGTTATACATCATATATACTAATCAGTGAAGATACTAGGACTTTACATGTATCGTACTTTTTATAATACATAAAGAATGTCAGAATGGAGAGAGGAAATGCCTCATCCTAGGTGACAAGGCTTGACAGTCTCAATTCTTAGTGGTTGTCTTGAATTATTAAACCATGTAGTCAGTCTCAGATTATCTTTCTTGCCCTTTCTCTCTGTACTGTATACAACATGCTGCCATGGCCAGGGATTTAGCTCAGCAGCACAAGCAGCTGCCTGGCAAGTGCATGGTCATGAGTTGATTCCTGGTACCAAAAAAAAAAAAAAAAATATTTCTACAACATGATGCCATGGAAAAAATGTGCACTTTAAAGAGAACAGGATTCAGATCTAGCATTTGAGCTAGTTTAAGATTGTGTGACCAGAGCAAATGATCGCTAGTTTCATTGGATACTATCCAGTTAAAAACATATTGAAGAGCTCCTGATAACAATGGCCCAAATGAATCTCACATCTGTTATGCAAAGGGAAAGAAGCTAGATTAAAAGGGATAGATGCTGTATGCTTTCACTGATACAATAATTCTGGACAATACAAAATTCTTGGAATCAGAAAACAGATCATGGGTTTCTGGTACTGTGGGTGGTAGGAGAATATGTTTAGAAAGGATCTCGGGAATAAAACTGTTTTGTATCTTCATTGTGGATAAAGTTGGATGCATATATGTGCTTGTTGAAACTCATAGAACTACACACTAAAAAGTAAAAAGTAAATTTGCTATATATAACTTTCACCTCAGTAAAACTTTTTTTTTTTTTTCTTACTATTGGCTTCATTTTAAAAATCATAGCCCAAATCTGTAAGGCTTAAGAGTAGAGTGAAAGTGTTACCTGACACATCCAGGTATGATTATTGCCTCAGTTGAAATTTTAATGACCAATAAACAGAAGCTATGCATAAATGAAAATAAAGAAACAACTTAATTTTGAATAGTTATAAAATTATCTAATTTTTTGTTTATTGAGATAAGTTCTCTCTATGTAGTTCAGACTGACTTCAAACTCATGGCAATCCTCCAGCCTCAGCCTCCCAAGTTCTGGGACTATAGGCATGTGCCTCCACAGCCGACCTAGATTTTTTTGGAGTAAATGAAAGCAGTTGTTTTTAGAATCATTTGGGGCCATTTTCAGAAACTCTTGTCTCATGCCCATCCTTTTTTTCTCTGTGCAAGGAAGGAAGAAAAAAGACTGCCAATGATCTATTTTTTTTTGACACTTATATCCTAGACAGTTATTTCTATGTTTGGGAAGTACTGGATCGACTGCAACACAGTTTTCACGCCAGTATTTGAGGAGAAGGAGGTAGTGGGAGAGGTTCTCTGTCTCCATGTGCATACCTGAGTATGGACCTTAAGAAAATGTAATAAACATGTCTCTGATATTTGTAATAACTTATTTTAGACTCAAAGAGTACATCTCAGTTACCAATAGGAGCATCAGCAATAAATAGCCTTAGATCCCAAATCCTTGAAGTCCATTTTTGAGACAAGATCACATTATGTAGTTTAGGTTAGCCGTTCTCTATGGAGTTCAGATTGGCTTCAGTCAAACCCATAACAATCCTCCTGCCTCAGCCTCCTGAGCGCTGGCAATACAGGTGTGCATCATGTTACCCTGCTTTGAAATCCTTTTCTTCACTGCAGTACTACAGCATGATTTTGTGTTAATTGCTTCATATTTTCAGATCATAACAAAACTACCTTTAAAAACTTTACTTTGTCAGTTAGTAAATGTGTGTGTTATTCTAATCAACAGACCAGATTTGAAAAGAAATATGACAGCCAACTGTGATGGTGTATGCCTGTAAGCTCAGCACTTGGGAGATTGAGGCAGGAGGATCACTAGGAATCTGAGGCCAATCTGAACTACATAGTGAGACCCTGTGTCAGAAAAGAAATACAAACTCCACTCTTAAAGAGTTATCTGATTGGAAGATAAGGTAGTCAGTATTCACATATAATATTTTGCTAATAGATTAATGAGCTTCCTTCAAATTATATCTTTAGTAAAAGGTATACCCATGCATATCTAGGATAGACATCACTCTAACACTAGATCTATGATACTCTAAAGTAAATCAAGTTTAATTCAGTTAACTGGCAAAATAGAACATAGTGGATAGGATAGATCTACCAACTAGGAACAGAGAAGACCTATAGTAGGTAAACACACCTGTAGGTTCTAGAAGAAAGTATAACAGCAACACTGTCCAAACAGTACAATATCAGGTCATTGTTCAAGTAACTGCTGCATCAGGCCTATAAACAGAGATCAAATAGACTCAGTGTGGAAGAGGTTTTGGCCTTAGAATCTAGGCAGAACCTGATGAAACTGGTTGGAATTGGATAACAGAGAATAGGTGTGAAATCATCCATGATGATTAATTTGTGTTGCATGTTTTAACAAAGTTTTCGGTTAACAGTATTTTTATTTTTAATTTTTTCTCAAAATTGGTAACAGCAAAGTATAAAATCTTTTAGTAGCACTAGACAATATGAAAGTTTTTTGAATGTCCTATTGTTTGTGAAACTGATATTTATGCAAACTCAGTGAATGAAATAAAATGGAAAGTAATGCTAAAGCCAAATGTGTTTATGGGTTCTTAACAAACAAGGTATTTTTGGCTAGCAAAGAGTATGTTAAGAGTTAGTTTTGGGTATGAAACAGGAAACATTTTTTAAAATGTTGCTTGCATTTCAGAGATTAAAAGCTGCTTTGACCCAGCAACATCCTCCAGTTACCAATGGTGATACTGTCAAAGGTCATGGTAGTGGACTGGTTAGGACTCAATCAGAAGACTCTCGACCACAGTCTTTACAACAGCCAGCCACATCCACTACAGAAACTCCGGTACGTGTGTTGTTTTTGTCGTTTACCACTCTTGTCTTCCTTAAAAAGACAAATACAATGTAACATAAATGACTTCTGTATATACTTTGAAGAAAAACATTTCTGTCATGTTTTTCTAAAACTCTATCAAAATCCTTGGGCTGAGGATGTAGCTGAGTGGTAGAACACTTGCCTAGCAATGTGCAAGGCCCTGGGTTTGAACTCCAGCACCCCTAGCCCACCTCTAAAAAAAAAAAAAGATTTGCAAACCAAAACTATATCAAGCTTAAAAAAAGGTTAGTATGTAAATGTTGTTACAAAAATAAATAAAAATAATAGGTCAATGATTACTGT
Organism: Dolichotis patagonum; assembly: GCA_004027295.1. Classification (NCBI taxonomy): domain Eukaryota; kingdom Metazoa; phylum Chordata; class Mammalia; order Rodentia; family Caviidae; genus Dolichotis; species Dolichotis patagonum. Next base: position 40,380 of record PVJX010006477.1, on the reverse strand, counting down.
GTGGGACACCTGTAATTTTGTGGATTTGATGATTTTAGTTTGGGGGAGTTTCTCTATTTTTGTGCTGGAGAATTTGAACCCAAAACCTTCACACTGTGCTATATCCTCTACTTTTTTTGGGGGGGGGGGTACCAGGGATTGAATTCATGACCTCACACTTGCCAGGCAGGCACTTACATCACTGAGGTAAATCCCCAGCCCTTGTTTTTTATTTTTTGAGACAGGGTTTTGCTAAGTTGCTAAATTGTCTAGGCTGGGGACACACTTGTGATCTTCCAGCCTCAGCCTCCCAGAGTGCTGGGAATACAGGCCTGTACCACCACACATAGCTCTCTATAAATGTTTCTGTAGGTACTCATATGTATATTGATCTGACATGGGACAATAATTTTTAAAGAAACTGATATTTATATTCTAGTATAGTGAAAATAAAACAGCTTCATCCCATATTTCTTTCTTGAGGAACTCTGTTTATTGTGTTTTTTGAGACAGAGTTTCACTATGCAGTTCAGGCTGGCCTTGAACTCACTTTGTAACCCAGGCTGACCTCAAACTTGCAGTGACTCTCCTGCTTCAGTCTCCCAAGTGCTGGGATTGCAGGCATGTGCAAATCCCACTCCTCTGATTGAGGAACTTCAGAGTTGAAACTTTATCCTCTTGGGAAATTTTTTGTATAATTAGAAAAATATTAGAACCTTATATTGAAGAGGGTGCACAGTTTTGTTCTTTTAATTATTGTCACAAAACATGAACTTACTATAAAACAAATTACAACTACTAAGATACTTCCCTTGCTGATATGTAAACTGTGCTCCTGTATGACCTGTTTAGGTTATATAAAAATTTAATAAGTTATGTTCTGTGTTACATACAATAACAATTTGAGTTGTTGGGGAGTATAGTATTCTTCAGAAATAGACGTAACTTCCTTTTTCAAGTAGCCAAACCAAGATCTTTGTAAAATATCTTTTTTGGATCTCTTTTTTTTTTTTTTTAGTTATTGTGGGTTTTCCTGTTTCCTGTAGTGATGTACATTAATATACAATATACAGTAAAGCATATTACACAACTATTGTGATAGTCTCTGTAGCTATTAACTACTATAACTATTAACTATTGTTCTAGATATTTCAAAGAGACATGCTTTTCTTTTAGTAATTCTTGTTTCTGTTTTTAATATTTGCTCACTCAATGTAAAGTATTACTCCTCTGTTTATTTGTATAAATGTCCTATTTATAGGTAACCAGAACTCTTTCAGAGAAATAGATATTCACACATGCACATGTATATATCTGTGTAAATATTATTAACATAAATCAAATTATTCTTGAATTATTTGGTGATATTATGAAATATCACCAAAAGACCAGACATGTTTTATAACAGCTGTTTATACTAAGGACCTCTATATCTCTTTGGTCTAGGGACCACTTATCTCTTTGAGTCCCTGTCATGGTTGATACTTCTGTTTGTCCACTCTATATTTCTACAATAAAGGGTTACTGTGCTTCTATTAAACTCAGAACTCTATACCTTTTATGTTGTCTACTTGAAGTATTGGCATTAAAAAGCAAAACTTTCCAATTAAAGAAACACAGGTAAACAGTTTTAGATCGACACATATACAAAGGTATTTAAGTATATTTTATCTTTATAACACTCAAGATAAAATGGAATGTAGTTGTAGTTGTTATCCACTACAACTTTTCTTGGTGGTTAAGATAAAAAGTGAATGCATGCACAGTAAGAGAAAACACCAGCAAAGTGAAGGGACAACCCACAGTAGGGGAAAAAAATTTTACCAGCTGTTCCTCAGACAGAGGATTACTATCAAGAACATGTAAAGAACTCAAAAAAATCAGACCCCAAATTTAAAGACTCAATCCAAAAACGAGCATCTGAGATGTATTACACACTTCTCAGGTGAGAAAGTATAAACAGCAAATAAATACATGAAAAAATGTTCAACATCACTGGTTGTTTGAGAGTTGCAAATTTAAAACAATGCTGAGATTTCATCTTACCCCAGAATGAGTGACTGTTACCAAGAAATCAACTAATAACAGATGCCAACGAGTATATGGGAAAATGGAAACCTTCTCCACTGTTGGAATGTATACTGGTGCAACCACTGTGGAAATCAGTGTGGAGATTCCTCAGAAAACTAGGAGTAGAGGTTCCATTTGACCCAGCTATTCCCTCCTTGGTTTCTTTATGAAAGAATTAAGCCCATTGTACTACAGAGATACATGCACACCCATGTTTATAGTGGCTTATTTTGTAATAGCCAAATCTTGGAGATAGTCCAAATGCCGTCAACTGGTAAATGAATAAAGAAGATGTAGGGTTTTTTAATACAGTGGAGCACTACTCTGTCATAAAGAAAGATAAGCTTGTAACATTTCTAGGTAAATGGATTCACCTTGAGATCATACCCTTAGGTGAAATAAATTGGGCACACGTGTAAATACTACATTGTTTCTCTGGTGTGAGAAACAGAAAGTGTAAATAAGGACCAAAATGTACAACAGGTATTGTGAAATAGGAAGAAAATGTTCAAATGGGGAGGGGAATCAGGGAAGAGGGAAAGGAAAGTAGAGAAAAGTGAAAAAAGACTGAGAAGGGAAGAAAAAATGGAAGCAAAGCTTTTGTAAAGGGAGGAGAGATTGAAGGGGAAGGTAGGAGAATGGGGAAAAAGAAAAATCAAGTTGTATCATGTACAGGTACAAATTCCTCTATGATGAATGATTATTATGTGTATCTAAAATGTACCAATAAAATCTGACTGAAAAAATATATAAATAAATAAATAAAATGAAAATCAGGCCTCTTGTAGGACTTTCCCTACCAGGAAAATGAGCATTACTTTTTTAAATTTTTTTTTTAATTTTAAAGAGAATAAAACTAAAGAGGACAGAACAAAGCAGATCAGAACAGAACAACATAAGCAACACAGCACTTTACAACAAGACAACTGGATATTAACAGTAGCTACCATAATGTCTCTTTCTTTGTAATAGTTGAACATGGCTTCAAATACAGTAATATCAAACGTAACAAAACAGTATAAAACCATTTGAAAGAATGAAAGAATTACATGAAAGAATTCTGAACCGAGTAACAGAAAATGATCAATGGCTACTATAATATCTCATTTTCCATAAAAAAAATTTGTTCCTATATCACATATATTAAAATCCCAATAAGATACGACATGATAGAACTGATGGTAATAGAAGAATAAAAGCATGGTAGGACTTCAAAGTAAGACGATATTAAATCAACAATGGCTGCTATAATGTTTTGTTTTCTTCAAAACAGCTGTTCATACCATCACACATAATAAAGTCAAACAAAATGAGCATTAGTTATAAAAACCTTTAGAAAAAGACTAACCCTAAATTTCAAAACTATACAAAGTATATACATATTGTACCTCCTTACTTTTAGAAAAACTGGTGTTTCCAAAGAAAGTGGACAGATTAAATGTGAGATGTATTTTATTTCAAAAATATTGAAAACATGGTTTCCTGTCATGAATTTAATTAGAAAGTTGTTTTAAGTACATTTGGAAAAATACAAGGTACATGTTTGGTTACTTACTGTATTTTCAGATTTTTATATTACTTATACATAAGTGAAAATATTATACATAAAGAATACATTCACTTGTAATACTGCATCCCTGAGATTTTGTTATAATCAGCTCATTTATTTTAGGTAAAGAGTTAAGATACAGAGTGATTCTCATGTTCCAAAATACTGATCTATTCAATAAGACTTAGAAAATATAGTCAGTAGCTCTCTTTCTTTGATATTCTTTACTGCCTCTGTTAATACACTCATTAGATATAACACCTGTGTCTCTTACAGGCTTCTCCAGCTCATACAACGCCACAAACCCAAAGTACAAGTGGTCGTCGAAGAAGAGCAGCTAATGAAGATCCTGATGAAAAAAGGAGAAAGTTTCTAGAGCGAAATAGAGCCGCAGCTTCAAGGTGCCGACAAAAAAGGAAAGTCTGGGTTCAGTCCTTAGAAAAGAAAGCAGAAGACTTGAGCTCATTAAATGGTCAATTGCAGGTATGATGCATAAATGTGAAATTTGTTTTGTTTATTCATTTCTGATAGTTATAAACATAGCTTTTCCCTGTATTTTTCTAGTTGGCCTTCCAAGATATTTTAGGACATAACATTGGGTGCATGCAGAATCTGTCATAAATCAATAATTTTGTAAAATTTTAAATATTGAGATGAATAGAAGACTACACTGACACTGTGAAGAAATTAAAATATAATTGTTTACCTATGAAGTACAGAGTACTGAAACTGACTGGCTTAAACCTCATAAAGATATGAAATTATTCATTTCAAGGAAGTTTAAAATTTAGAAGTATCAGTAATATTTTACTTTTCTTATTTTTATTTATATCATAAAGTTGCTTTAGTAGCAGTTTTTATTGTTAAACTCTTGAATTATAAATTTTAATTTGTTTTATTTTAAGTGAATATAGTACTTGTGAAAGGTGCCAGATTGACAGCTTTGGAAACTACACAACTCTTAATTCTCCACAGAACAGATACAAACTGGCCAGTGGGCAACAGAAATCATTTCATGTTGCCTTGCTGATGTACCTCACATACCTTTCTTAGACCCTCATGCTGTACAAAAGTTTTCAAGTCTCCTTTATTCAGTCCAGTAAGATTTCCATGTCATTATCTGATACTACCCGATGTATTTCCTTCCTTCTGTGCTTTATTTCATTGTTTTAACATTGTAACTATTCTTCAGTAAAATCTTTTAAACTGCCAGGTAATGGCCACCAACTAGAAATTGATCCTAATGAGTTGTACTTGTTATTAGCACAGGCCAAGTTTTTTCAAAATAATTTTTAATATAGTGCAGGTAGGTATTTTAAAAATAGATTTCAATTTTTTAAATTTCATAACAAAAAGAGAATAATAATGGTTAATATACTATGTACCATAATCTTAGAAGAATGGATGGGTAAAGAAAACATGGTATTTACAAATAATGGAGTCCTACTTTGGCACAAAAAAAAGGCATTCAAACCAGGCATGGTGGCACACACCTGTAATCCCAACACTTGAGGCAGGAGGATTGCTCTGAGTTCAAGGCCAGCCTGGGCTATGTAAGTGAGTTCAAGGCCAGCTTGAACTACATAGTGATACCCTGCCTCAAAAAAAAAATTTTTTTTAATAGCATTTATAGGCATATGTATACAACTTGAGAGCATAATGTTAAGTAAAGTAAAGACACACAAGCTTAAATATTGCATGGTTTCTCTTATACAAGAAGTGCTCTTTACCATATATGCAAAATAGAAGATAGATAAATAGAAAGTAAAGAGAAATTCAAAACCCACACCTTTGAATTACCCTTCTCAGTTAAAAACGAATCTCGAGGCCTGAGGATTTAGCTCAGTGGTAGAGCACTTGGCTGGCATATGCAGCACCACTCTGTGTTCATTCTTTTTTTTTGTGGAGGAGGGGGTACTAGGGATTGAACGCATGACCTCGTACTTGCGAGGCAGGCATTTGTGCCACTGAGCTAAATCCCCGGCTTTTTATTTTATTTTTTTTTTTACATGCATAAATTTTGCTGAAATTTTGGTGAGGTTATATTGGGTGAATGCCTGGAGAACAGTTGTTCAATTCCCACCACTACACAGGTTAATCTTCTTAAATAATCATTCCTGCTTCTTTCTTAAATCTGTCTGTAAAGATGCTATAAACGTAGTTGTTTAAATGCTTAGGAGAAAGTTTCTAACAGCAGGCATAACACTTAACAGAATTAAATTTTACACTTGAACAAATATTTATATGTGAGGCACACATCTTTTGAAAGACCTTGTGCTTTTGAGCACTGACATGGTAGATCAGGTTGCTTTACAAAATTAATTTTAAATATTTCATTTTAATTGTTTAGAAAAAATATAAACATGAATTAAAAATACTACAGACTCAAATACATGCTATTTTACTAGGGTTTACTACGAAATACTTTTGCCTGATAAATGAATTCTTATTGCTTTAATTCTTTCTCTTTTAAATAAAATGAAACTTGGCTGGGGATTTAGCTCAGTGGCATAAGTGCCTGCCTGGCAAGCACAAGATCATGAGTTCAATCCCCAGTACCATAAATAAATAAATAAATAAATAAATAAATAAAATGAAACTGATTATGGGTACTACTGATTTAGATATAAAAATGGCCATTCTTTACCAAGCCTGTTAGAATATTAACTGTTCAAATTTTCAAATATTTATATTACTTGGCAAAATGATTTAAATATATATTTTATTGTTCTTAACTAACAAGTCTTTCTCAGTGGCTTGGCATTTTTATTGTTGTATAAATATAAAACATAATCTTTGTTAACTTCAGATGTCTTACTCACAAAATAGAGATGATATTTGTTCTACTTCTCTGGGTGTTGTATGAATGGGTCAAATTAAAATGAATGCAAATATTAAGAAAAATGCTTTCATATTAAAAATTCTTAGACAAATGTATCAATATTTCTTTTTGTAATTTGCCTGTTGTGCCTTAAGGTTCGAAAGTGTTTGACTTAAGTATATAGTATCATTTACAAGTTATTTCAGAAAACCTTGTGAAACTTCATATTCAAATTATAATCTTTACCTCATTTATTTTGTTATTTCCAGGATATGACAAAAATATCATTATTATAACAAAATGTGCCCTCTTAATATCAACTAATTTGGGTAGATTTTTCTTGACTGGAAAAAGAAAGGCAGGATTTATTATCTAGGTAAAAGTTAACTGTCATATCATTTTTGAAGCATGAGACTGAATGGAAATCAAATTCAGGAAATTGTTAAATTAAGCTCTACAATCTCAATTTGGAAACAGAACAAGTAGAATCATGTTTTTAATCATTAAAAATTGAGTGATAGCATCACCTTAATTTAGAAATGTATTCCACAATATAAATTATTTTTAAAGAACTAAATGCATCTATATATGCTAACCTAAGAAAACATTCATATATTTTTATTGGCAAAAATAAAGTTGTTGGAAGTCAGGCATGGTGATACATACTTGTAATCCCAGCACTTGGGAGGCTAAGGCAGAAAGATTGCCATGAGTTTGAGGCCAGCCTGGGATTCACAGTGAGATCAAGGCATACTTGGACTACATTGCGAGACCCTTATCTCTAAAAGCTAAAATAAAAAAAAAGTAGGAAACAGCCCAAATGTCCAGATAAGTTATATACATTCAGTGGAATATTATTCAGCCATAGAAATGAAGTGTATGCTATGGTGGCGGGGAGGAAGAAAATAAGAGACTGCTTGACAGGTAAGGAATTTTGCTTTGGAATGATAGAAGTCTTTGTAACTAGAGAGTGGTGGTTGTACAACTTTGTGAATGTTCTAAGACCCACGTTAAGATGGTTGTCTGAAAATTATGAATTTCGTTTTAAATTACTTAAAAAATTTGCATGTGAAAAGGTATAACATAACCCTTTGGTATTAATGAAGGCCTTGCAGATGGATAGATAAAGGTACAGATACAGGAATAGGTACAGAAATGACTTCTTAAGTATTAGTAAAATTTTGCTAACAGCATGTACCAGGATGTTGAAACAGCAATGAAAACAGAGACTTCAGAGTGAGTGAGAAGAAAGATCACTGCAGCTATGACTTTCTACTATTGTTTCAAATCAGTATATGACTGTGTGCTGTTTTTTAAATTATTTGTTAAATGAAAAAAAATTTTTTAAACATTTTTCAGAATATGAAGAGTTAACATGCTCGTGTTAGATTCAGTAAACAAAAATTTCTTCTAGGCTGCCAACACTAAAACTGTTAACTGTGAAGAACAGAATGACTTGTGAAAAAAATTGAAGATCGAAGAAATAATTAAACACTACTTTATGTGAAAACATTCATAAGTCCCATATTTCCTTAATAATCTTTCATAGGACATATAAGCTTAGGTGATCAGTGCAATAGGCAGTAATGACCCATGATTACTTACATAAAGTATATAACAAAAGAGTTAACAAATGTTGAGAGGTGCTTGTTCATATTTTTTCCAAATACAGTTTGATTTTAAAGAAAATAGTAATTATTCAACCTTATTACCCCATGCATTGAATGAATCATGTTTTAGTTTTCAATTCTTGTACTCTTTTTAATTTGATTGATTGATTGATTGATTGATTGAAGGCCTCACTATAGAGTTCAAACTGGCCTTGAACTTCCTGTGTATCCATACTGGTCTCAAACTGTGGCAATTCTTCTGCCTCTTTTATTTGAAATTATCTTATTTATAGCTTTGTCTTTTAGTAATACTCACTGTAGAGATTAGTTTCCAGTGTACAATTTTAGCATGTTTCCTTTGTGTACAAAAAGGCAGACTTTGTGAATAATTGTTTAACAGTTACTTGGTTAGTAAACTTTTAGAAAGTTTTTTTGTTACAGATTTTACTTTTATAGTTTAAATATTGCAGAATAGGTATAGAATAGCAGTTCAATAAATTAGCAGAAGCATACTTTTATAGCTGGATATAGGAGGATTTTTCATTCAAAAGTTAATGTTGTGGAAAAAATTTTGTTTATTGGTTCATTGACTTGTAGGGAATGGGATCAAATCTTTTATTTCTGGTACCTAAACTATTTTATTTCAGTATTATAACTTGAAATAGGATGAATAGCAACAATTAGTAGATGCTATACAATGTTTATTTGCTTTAATTGCCAAAAAAGTTGATATAACTGCCTTCCATTTTTCTCTTCCCAAAGTTTAATACTATATTATATGAGGAGTAAAGGGTAATGATGTTGCTACCCCTACCGCATTTATTTTATGTGGACTTGAGATGTAGTACTTATTTTTACCGTCCATTACTGAAAGTCTTTCTGAGCCTTTTCCATCTGACAAAATGATAAAATAAGTATTCTTAGGAAAATTAAATGAGACAGGGTAGGGAAATAGATTGAAAGTGTATTTTGAAATGCTAGTTATTTATTGTTCAGTCATTATGTATTAATTGTATTCAAGGAATATGGTTAAACACAGGGAATGTAGCAATGAAAAAGACAGAGTATTTGCACTTAAAATTTGGGCCTAGGAGCCAGGAATTTAGCTCAGTGGCTCAAGTGCTTGCCTGGTAAGCACAAGGTCATGAGTTTGATGCTCAGTGCCCCCCCCAAAAGGGGACCTATATGAAACAAGTGATTAAACGTGAAGAAAGGGATCATTCCCATTTGTTTTGCAAAGTATTTCTAAAATTTTACATAGCTTAAGTGAAAACTTATCACCTTTCTTCCCTATTATCATAAATTAAGTATTTCATTGTTAGGAGCAAGGTTTTAAATCCAAGATAACCCTTGGCACTGTGTGGTGAGAATCTTAATAAATGACTCTTATAAAAACTAAATATAAAAAATAAATCGTGCCTATGGCAATGAGAAATTCTTCAAAAGAAGGAACTATTCAATTATTACTTCTTCAGTTTTAGAGGTAGTAGCTAATGAGAATGTGAAAGATCATCAGTTTATGTACTGTCAGACCATGGCCAGATACCAGTAAAAAGTTTCAATTGGTGAATGAGTTGACTATCCTGTCATAATTTTATCAATCTGATGTACTTAGAGAAAGAGTGTAGAAAAATATTATTTGGTCACTAGGGAGTAATTAGCTTTTGAATTATTAGATTAAAGCCTAGGGACAGATAATGTCAAAATAATTTACTTTAGATTTAGAACAAAATAGTACTTTTTATAGTATCTCCTCTTTCTTTTCGAATGTTTTACTTTAACAGAATAATAATTCCTCACATTGGAATGGGCTTTTACATTTTCAAAATGCTTTCATGTTCCTTATTTCATTTAATCTTCAAAATGATCCAAGAGACTAATGAATATATTCTGCAAGTACTAACTCACAAATAGTTGGGCATTGAAGCCTGAATCTAGTTAGGCTACTCTGAAATAATCTACAAAGTAGATGGAAGAGGGGTAAATATTTTTTGAAGTTTTTTATTTTTGTTGTTGTTTGGTTGGTTGGTTGGTTTTTGTACTGAAAATCAAACTCAGGACCTCACGCTTGCCAGGCAAGTGCTGTGCCGCTAAGCTATAACCTCCGCTGAATATTTCTTTATTCACTTAATATTAAATCTATTTATGGTTTAACATATCCCCTCAAATCTAATTTGGCTTAAGCAAAATGTATGTGGTAAATAAGGACTTCTTTCTCTTTTTATTTTTTAAGGTCTCTGTGTTAGAGTCTTTGTGTTTGTTATATAGCAACCCTGTCTCTATCTTCTGATTTTTCTTTGTATAAAAATTTCAGAAACTGGGCAAGGGGGTGCACACCTATAATCTGAGTACACAGGGAAGGTGAAGACTACCCTGGGGAAAACCCTAAACCTATACTTTGCAAGACTGTGTCTCAAAACATAGAAAAGGCAGGGATTATAGCTCAGCATAAAATTGCTGAGTTCAATCCCAATATTACACACACACAAAAAAAAAGAAAATTAAAATCATGATTTGTAAAAACATTTTTCCAAATATTAATTAAATTACTCATGGTTATATTTTTAAAATAATACATTTCCTTATAACTTATGTATTTGAGAATATAGTTCTTGAATGCTTTGTGTTAAAGAACTTTGCTGACTTTCACTGTTTATCATAAGTGACTCAGAAACTGTCATGTAAAAGGTACAGACCCAACAATTGAATATTTGTATTTTGGATAAATATAACCACATATACAATGGGTGATCAAAATATACAGCGAATGTTTAAATTTTTAAAGTTTAGTATAATAAAAGACATAATTGCCATTAATTCCCCCTCAGAAAACCCCCTTGATTTGAACACACTTAACCCGTCATTCTTGCCACTTTCTGAAGCAGTTCTGGAAGTCGTCTTTCATGTGTGTCTTTAGAAGATACAATTAAAATGATTAAAATATGGTGAATGCTGCTGAGTACATACTGTTCATTGGAAAACAGGCTTGGGATAACAGTACAGTGTGTCTTCATCTGCCCTCTTTACCAGATTCAGCACCGTGCAACTTTTGGCTCGTCCTCAAAGTCAAAATGATCATGAAAAGTAAACATCTTTAATCAACTCAGAACAATGAGGCAGCCATCACAGCACAATTAAAGGAACTTCTAATTTCTTTTCTTTTTTTTTCTTTTTTTTTTTGGTACCGGGGATCAAACTCACGACCTCGTGCTTGCCAGGCAGGCGCTTAAGCCACTGAGCTAAATCCCTGGCCCTAAAGAGAACTTCTAGATCTACTGCAGAGAGTGGCAAGATTAAATAAAGGAGAGTATTTTGAGGGGGATTAGTGGCATTGTGTCTTTTACTATAATATATTTAAAAACATTTAAATGTTCACTGTAGTTTTTAATCATACCTCATATAAGTATTTACAATACTCATGTATCATATTTACATGTGTGCATATAAATATGCAGTTTTTATTCTAAAATTTATTTCCTCTTCTTGGTCTTACCTATAATTGTCTTCAAGTATGACTCCAGTGAAAATTCTGTGAGCACAAATACCAGCTCTGGCAGGAATGAAGTGCTTTTCCTCTTTAATATTCATTTGCCATTATTAGCTAGTGGCATCTTTACATTTGTTTGTTAGTGGACCAGTAATCTAAGTAGATTAACAGGCATGCTGCCACCAGCTGTTAAGTTTGAAAGTATAGAGACTGATATGCCATTCATCAGCTTCAAACTTGCCCATTTAAAGAGACAATTTAAAAGTGTATACTTAGTTTTATTTGAGTTCATTGGAATTTTGTTTTAATTTTTAATACTCATAGAATTTCTTAAATTAATATTTTTATATTTATAACTGCTTTACCAGTTTTATCACATACAATATTTTGTTTTATTTAATGTAATTTTTGATATTTTATGGAGCATTTAGGAGAGAAGGCAGTTGTGATTTTTAAAATTTCAGAATTGAGACAGTGCTGTAAAATATGCCAGATTTCATAATGGAGAAAATTTACAATGTAGCTGTATTGATAATATTATTGGAACAAATAAAGAAAGTAGGCCCTCAGACCAGTTTCATGTTATTTAAACTATTTTACCTGTTTTGGTATTTTTTTATTATTTGAACATAAAACTACCATAGTCCTCTCTAAAGCATAACTATCAATTCAGTCCATTGAAGCCCATATACTGTGCTCTGGGGATACGTGGAGAAAGATTATGTTTGTCCAGTTTAAGAGAGGTGGCAAATAAGTACACCAGAAATTACAACCCAGTGTGTTAAGTACTGTATAATATATCTATATCTAAATATTCACATGTCTAGTATATGGTCATGAAACACGTATGGAGACTTCTTTACCAGTCAGTGCAGGTTTCATGTTGTACTGTTAATCTTGATGAGTAAAATAACTAGCAAGGTAAAAACAAAAAAGAAGGATATCTAGATAAAGACAACAATGTGTTATTAGTCATTGAGATGGCTATTTAATAGGACAAGACAAATATTGATTATCTCATATACTTCAGTCTACTGTGAAGGCAGCCAAGGATGTGGTAAACTTGAAGCACATTACTAGTATTTTGATATGGTTAAAGGATACAATATTTTGGAAGAGAAGGTAAGAGATGAAAATCAGTATGGTTGGTTCCCAGAGAATAAAAGATTTATTCTTAACTAAAAGTAATTACCCAACCCCATTTCATATTACAGAAGTTAATGAGAGAAACTTGTAGATATCAGTGCCAAAAGCAAAGTGACAACATGAGGAGACATGACTAATATGTATTGGATTATTCATAGTATGATTTCTCATCAGTATTGCCAATAATAATGAGCTATATACCTGGTGATGTTGACATCAAAGGTTGCAATATTCCATAGAAATGAATTTTCTCGATAATAGCTTATCTTTTAAATAAAAGTCTTTTAAATTGTACCTTTTTTACTTCGATCACTGTTCATTCTTTTCTTAAATACAATGTCCTAAACATAATCTTTTTAACAATCGTTTAGACATATTATAAGCATTAATTTTTGTTCTGTGTTTTAGCACAGTGTTGCAGTTCATTCTTACTGGGTATGAGAAACTGCGTGATTGAATAGACTTGCCTTTAGATTGCTGAAGTTTTTATTCTTTTGATTTTTATATTTCTGTCATTGACCATGTAAGGAGGCCTAATGACCCTAATCTGTTAAATTATCTTATATTCTACTTTCTAGTTAAAAGATGGAAAATGATGTGCTTGAGCTCTTATGTAACGTTGTGTGCTTTGTAGTCTCACTTTGGGATTGATGGGTAAAATCTAAATGGTTAATGTTATGCCCAAATGAGTAGAGATGTTTATAAATCAGGAATTTTTTAAAAATTTACAAATTCCAAAATACCCATCAACTGCAGAGTGGATGAAAAAAATGTATTTTTATATAATGGAATACTACTCAGCTATAAAAAGGATGATCTCAAGGCCTTTATTGGTAAATGGAGGCAACTTGAGAATATCCCCATTAGTGATATAAACAAGACTCACATTAGTAAATATCACATTGTCTCTCTAGTGTAAAAAAATAAGAATAGACAGAATAATGGTATCCAAAAAGTATAATAGATATAAAAGTATAATAGATATTGTAAAAGTGAAAGGAAAGTGTTCTAAAGGATATAACGGTATGTATAGTGTGTAAAATAGATGACTATATTACTGAGCCTTTGTTAGATCATTGAACAGAAGAGTTTGTACTGGCAGTGTTTGAGTGTCTAGCCACTTTTTATGCTTTGACTTTGTAACTTTAACAACTATTAACAATATGTAATGTATCAAGTAGCAATTTTATGATGTTAATTTTTTTGAACTCTATTCTACTTCTTGTTCTATTTTGTCTTTTTTAAATTTTCTTTCTTAAAGATAAAAAAAGTTACAAATTGATTAAATTCACTGTATTTCTAGCTCACGTATTGGCATTGATCATGAATTTATGTGTTTTTTTATGCTTGTGGGTGACCCAAAGGAATTGGTTGGATGCACTCAAGTTGGAACTTGTATATAGAAGTTACCCAATTAATGCATTCCAAACAAAGGTTTAAGTGTTCATTCTGTGGCAGGCATTAGGGCATATCACACAGTAACTTACCAGATTTAAATTTAGATGTGTAAAAATTGCCTTGGTGAAAGGCAGCTAAGCCATTTGAATATTGATTCTATTTTCCTTGGTTCTGGTACCCAATATAGTGCCTTGCAATGAATTTTTGGTGTCCATAATTCTAAGGTTTTTGTAGTTTCCTGGAACCTTTATTATGGAACCTTTCTTAGTTTCTTGGAAGCTCACTTAATTGCATTTCCAGGATGAACTTTTCATTTTCAAGTAAGTGGAGTCAGTGAAAGTTCTTCTAACTCCCTTGACATTTCTAGTCTTTCAAACTACAAATACCTTCAACATGTAAACTATAATATATAAGGAATCTCAAGATGAATGGTAATATAAAAATTTTTAAAGTATGCTATCCAATTGTGTTTTTAGATTTTTATACAAGTTTTAATTTTTGTACAAATGCTAAAATATTAAAACTGATACGTGCTGGTTAGACATATTTAAGCAGCATATTTTCTTTATCCCTTAATATGCTGCCAACGATGTCTAATTTTCGTATCTTAATTCTCACTTATTTTAAACAGTAAAAAATACGTTTGGTGTAATACTGATAAAGGTATGTATCTTTCTTACCCAGAATGAAGTCACCCTGCTGAGAAATGAAGTGGCACAACTGAAACAGCTTCTTCTGGCTCATAAAGATTGCCCCGTAACCGCCATGCAGAAGAAATCTGGCTATCATAGTGAGTAATGTTCCATTACCTACAGCCTTAGGCTACATCAGTGAAATAACACCAGTGAGCAGAGCTACCATTAAAAAGTATAGACTGCAGTTCTAATATTTAATGTTAAATATCAGAATTTCTGCAAAGCTATTATAGAAGGAGTAGGGCACATTTTTTAAGAATCTAGACAGTTTTTATATTCTTACAGTTTTTCTAGGCATTACTATAAATCAAAAAAGTGGGTTAGCTGGTTATTTAAAATAAACTGTTAAGTACCATTTTGCTTATCTTCATAGGTTAACGCTTTGTCTTACATTGATAGGTTGAAATGTTACTTCCTTTTCAGCCCCCATTCAATAAATGAAATTCTTTTTTAAAATCAGCTATCTACACTGAAGAATAATACCCATTTACAGGGACAAGGATTTAGCTCAGTGGCTCAAGCACTTGCCTGGTAAGCGTGAGGTCATGAGTTCAATCCCCAGTACCAAAAAAAAAAAAAAGAAAGAAAGAAATATCCATTTACAATATCAAGTCCTATTGTTCTTTCTTAATGTCAGCATTGTGTAGTGTTTTTATTGTTCTGAATTTTCTACCTTGTTAATCATAAAAGTGCTAAAACAGAACAGTATTTAAATTAATAGCTTGTAAGATTCCTCTTGTTTTTCCAAAAATGAGATTTATTCTGGTTTCAGCATTTTAGAGGTTAATTGTACTTCTTCCTTTCGGATAATGTCCTTTTTATGATAAGATGCACAACATTGAAACCAGCTGTTACTCTTGAATAAATGGCCTATTTTGTCCATTGCACACAAATTTGTAACAAATAACAGAGTTGGGAATGCATTAGGCAACATTCATAATATATAACCCACAGCTTTCATTTTTATGATTTAGTGATATTTCAGGATATTTGTAAATGTGAAGTGTGTCTCAACCATATGTATCCACTTCATTTTAATTTGCTAGTGTCAGTAATTCAAAAGAACGAAACATTTTGTATTGGATGTAAATAGTTCCTCAGGTGCTCACGATAAAACTTAATGGCTACCATCTTTTCTTGTAGTCATTGTAAGCAGTTTCATCAGAATGGGCAATATTTTTTAATTTAAAAGATTCAGTAGATTTAGCAACTCTCAATTGCCATATATATTTAGAACACTGATTTTTGTCAGTTTTGAGCATATAAATCTCAGTTATTTGATATCTAGTCATTTTGATAAGATCGTGAAACACATTGTGGAGTAAATTGAAACCATATAGAAATATGTTTGGGATTTATATTAGCAATGATTGCTGCAGAGATGAGGCCATTATTGTTCCAATCTGACTTAACATAATTTCTTATAGAAGCTACTGAGTTCAGCATTATGCATATATGATTTTCTTAAAGCAAAAAGGCGCTTATATTGTGATAGTTTAAAAGAAAATAAACAATTCTATAGAATTAGAAGGAAATTAACACTTAGCTCCATTTACGTTAAATTCAAAATTTATATACAGCTTTTTTCTTCTTTGATAATTGATTGTATAATCCTAGTGCTTTTAACATGTTATCTAGGCAGTATTTGCCCAACAAATGCAAGTCAATTATTTATTCACTTTCACAGTTGCTTTATAAAGCTACTTGGTAGTATATAGATGTGTGGCTTTACCTACTGTTAAATAAAATGACTGCAAATCTTGATTAATAAATTTTTAGTGAATATATTATGTACTTGATTGTGAGAATACAAGAAATGAGTAAGACATTTTTGTTTTTTAGAAATATTTCTACCATTGTTCTTACGCAACCATTTAAATCATTAAATTGAGGTACAGTAAAGGATAGTTGTATTGTGAGATTCTCTTCAGCTCTTGGGAGATACTTGGAATGTGTAGAAATTTTAATTTCTGTTTTAAATTTGTAAAATCTCATTTTTGTTAATAGTCAAGGTAGCAATAGAGATTAAGGAAATATTTATATCTTGAAATTCACAGATTTCATACTCTTCATGATATAGCACACAGCAGTTATTAATGGTAGTGAACTATAAAACTATGTGAATCTTTCAGAACATTTATGAAAGAAAACAGATTTACTAGAAAGTAAAGAATATTACAAAATATTGTGAGTAAAAGTGATGGACAACACTAAGTCATATAAGATCTGAAAATCTTTTTTAACACTGAAAATCCTGTGCTGTGTTTTAGGAAAACTCCCTATCGTGGAAAAGCCATGTGTCGGTCACCCTAAATTAATATAAAACCTGATTGAAAATAATAACACATTTTAATATTTGTTTTTCTTGAAGAATAAAGCACTACAATGATACTATCATAAATGTATATTCTTTAGCTCTGGGCATATGTAATTAAAATTGTTATTGTCTCCATAATTGTAACTGGGAAAAAAAGTTTCTTGGGCTCTAATTGAGTACTAATTTCATATTGAAGATAAGTATAAACATGGGCAAAGAACTTTACAGAAATTGGATTGTTAAACATCTGCGTTCCTTTGGCATAAATCTGCAAGTGGCTCTTTTAGTGCAGTTTGATTTCTTGTACCTTCTAGTGCTTGTGATGATACAATAATTTTCTCCCCTCACCTTCTAGAACTAGACATAGGTCTATTACAATGCAAAGGTATCTTATATATAATATTGATAATTGCATAATTTATAAATGTTTCTTTGTACTGTCTATAAAGATTTGTTTTGCCTAATTGTTAAGGTTTGTAGATATTATAATTTACTGTTTTATGTTGAGTCATTGCTTCCAGTATATATTTACTTTTTTTTTTTATACCACTGTTGTCTTTCTGCATCTTTGGTTTTGAAAGCTGATACATCCATCCTCAGAACTTGAAAGGTTGTCTAGTTCAGTTGAAGACTAATGGTGAAATAAATAAGTAGAGCTTTTTAGTATTCTCTCCTGTTATACTGTCAATGCCAGTTTGAACATGTAACTGTTGTATTGCTTATTTATTTGAATTATATTTTATAAAGTTCATTATTGTTTGATCAGAAAAGTATTTTTTCTGCTGAGTATCTGTATAATTATACCTTTTAAAAATTTTATCTTGAGGTCAAGTTTGATCCAGGTGTATAGTTTTACATTTATAACATGTAGAGAAAATGATAGTTTATCTCATTTCTGTATTTTGAAACCTGGTTTTTAAAAATCTGTGTAGTTGAGAAGGTGTGTTTAAAATGCTGTGAGAACACTTTCTGAGAAAACTCTCAATGAGGAATTTTTTTTAGCTTAGGCTTAGCAGCTATTGTTCTTGTCCATCTTCTACATTACAAATCATGGAATAACCATAGGAAATAATTATTTTATAATGTCTAGTATTTCTTACTAATTGATTTTCAGAATGGGCATGGGATCCACAGTAAACAGGCCAGTCTGCATTCTCAGATGTCATAGAAAGCCTTCATATTGTCACTCTGAAACATTAAATAAAAATTATTCTTAATGTCAAGTGAAAAGTTAGGGGTTCCAATGTGACACATTTTTACAGTGCTTTAAAGTAAAGCTACTAAACTGTGTTGTTTGGGGATGCATATCACCATGGTAATTCTACAAAGAAAAGGGGCTTGGTTGTAGGAATATCAGAATAGTGATGACCTCCAGCAGGAAAGGAGCATCCAGAAGGAGCAGTGTTGTTGGCATTGTTCTGTCTCAAATTGGGAGCTGAGTTTACAGCTACATATGTAAACATAATACCTTACAGATTCTGTAAATATTTGTGTGTACTGCACATCCAGATTTTTCATTAAATGAAACTACTGGATTCTGTTCTGCTAGCATAAAAAATATGTAAGAGATTTATTGTTTAGGGCTAAATATTGGTATTTTTAATTCTCATTAATATTTAGAATGTTCTTTCCTGAATATCTTTTCAATTGCAGTATCTAGAGTTTTATGTGAATTTTTATTTGAATCCCAAGTAATTCATGCAATTCTAACTGCTGGTGGCATTAGACTATAAATATTGCTTATTCTCGTGTATGCATCATTAGAATCAGGTGGTGTAATTAGTCGTGACTATAGTAGATAAAAAAATCATTCAGAATAATATAATTCTAGAGAATACAGAGGGAATAATTTTTAAAATATAGTTTGTATGTAAGATTTATTTTGTTTCTACATGTGATTACAAATTCTTTTATATCTTTTAATAAGAATGCCATGTAGGCAAACCCTGGTTTTATTAAATATGCTGCTTGATAAGCATTTGATTATATCTATAAAAGGCTATCACACTCCTACCTCATTTTCTTTAACACTAATTACTGCATATTTCTTCAGCTCTACTCTGTGAAACACTGGGCATTCAGATCTATACATTGTTGTTGTTTTGTGTGACCTGTTGCAGGTAAAATTGCCTACTTTGTAACCTAGAACCACCTTTTCAGTTACTCAACTCCAATCATGCTGGGTTAAGTAATCAGTTTTAAAAAATAAACTTCTAACTTCTGACTTTTTACTTTGTACATTGATTCAACCTAATGATAATTTTTAAGACTCTTTAAGACAATGAATAATTTTTCTTTTTTTCTGCTCAGCTGCTGAGAAAGATGATAGTTCAGAAGACCTTTCAGTGCCAAGTAGTCCACATACAGAAGCTATACAGCATAGTTCTGTCAGCACATCCAATGGAGTCAGTTCGACCTCAAAGGCAGAAGCTGTGGCCACTTCAGTCCTCACCCAGATGGCAGACCAGAGTACAGAGCCTGCACTTTCGCAGATTGTCATGGCTCCTTCCTCCCAGTCACAGCCCTCAGGAAGTTGATTAAAAATCTGCAGTATAACAGTTTTAGGTACTCATTAGTGACTTCAAAGGGAAATCAAGGAAAGACCAGTTTCCATTTATGCGAAATCTGTGGTTGTAATTTTTTTTTTTTACTTGAAATAAAATTTGGCTCTAAAGTTGATGTAGCAGCAGTTGATGATCAGACTGAGCAACAGTTTTTAAGTCTCTGGAAAAAGACTGATTTTGTTTTTGTTTTTTTTTTTATAAATATTGTTGAATTAATTTTTCTGTGCTCAATGTGTATATTGTATTATAATTCATTGTGGTTTATTTCAGTTTTAATTTGGTGGTGTTTTAATAAATGGGGGTGTTAATGAATCTCTTCCCACTTCCAATTTTTTGCCCACTCCTTAACCCTCAACTATAATGGTAGTCTTATCATTTGTACCAAAGTTTTGCATAGGGACTGTTGACTTTGTAATGCAAACAAAGTCATAAATCACTAGGCAAGAGAAAGATAGAAATTTGCTTTTAATCTTTTTGCCTTTTATTTTGCACATTATGCAAAAAGAAAAGTATTAGAGAACACCTTTTTTAGTGAAAACATGGTAAAAGACATACAGTGCTTTTATGTGCATTCTTAAACTAAATCAAGGTCAATAATACTGCATTTTCTTTCAGGATTTTAAATAGACAAAAATTTTGAAAAAGCATTTCAAAAATGACTTTATTTTTAAGTCTTAAATTCAGTATTTCAAACCTGTGTTTTGAGGCTGAAAATATGAAATCGTATACTGTATGATACAGGGTTATCAGATATCTAACAATTTTTGAAATTAACTCTTATTTTGAGTTTTTTGTTTTATTTTTGTTTTTTGCAGATTTCAGGTTACAAACTGAGAAGTTTTTGCATAATCAAGTATGGTATGGTTGCCAGGAAAGCCTAAAATTATTACTTAGAAAATTTAAGACTGTTTACCCCCATTGTCTTGTACTTGCGAGCTAACTTGTACTTATTCTTGTGAAAGCACTGTCATCTTTTAGTAGCAAATTTTGATAATGTTTCTTGTGGAAAAAATCAGTATCTATCTTTAGAACAATGTAATTATAATGTGGGAAATGTGAATGAGTGTGTGTGTGTGTGTGTGTGTGTGTGTGTGTGTGTGTGTGTCTTTCAATAGTGTATGCCAGCAATCTTTGCTTGAATGTTAAACAATGCCTTCAGTGTGATGCTGGCCAATAGATGACTGCAGTTTAAAAATGTCATTATGTGCAGGCTTGGATAACTAACATTCCATGATGTAGCTTGTTTCTGATGAGATGATTGTAGGTACACTTTGCTCATTATCCAGTCATCTGTGGGATACTGAGTTTTCTAATGTGCCATTATCTATTTTTATTCTGCAGTTATGTTCAAAATACAGTACAATATTTTAAATAGACTAAATTGTTAAACAATAAAAAATTAAAAAGTAGTAGATGTGCTTAAGAAAACTTTGTAAAATAGTTGAGTCCTACCCAGTAGCAACTTCTGGCATTCAAGCAGAATTCCATTATGTAAATATATGTAATGCATTTATAATAAGTTTGTTCTGCATCCATACTACACCATTTGCTAAAGTCTCAATACCATCTCGTAATGAGACTGACATTTTAAAAGCCTGTATGGAATATCCTTGATAATTCAAGGGAGTATCCCACCTGCCTAAGTTCCAAACTGGGAAACATATAAATTATACAAATGACATTTCAGGAATTTTTAAGTATGAAGATAATAGGAATTTTATTGTTGGCTTATTAAAAATTAGAGCATTTTTAGTTGATATACTTTTAAAAGTTTTCATTTTTAACTGATTTCATAATTTTAAATAATTTCTAATCATGATTTTGCCATAATTACACTGAGTTGATCTCAAAGGCACAAAATATGAATTCTATAAGAAGGCTTATTTTTTATTGTAGTTTGGATGAGTTAGGAAATGCCTCAGTTTTCAACGTTCCTAAGTCCTTCACTGCATTTTTGTTTCTTTCCTCTTATTTATGCAAGTTAAAGTTTTTGGTAACAGAATTCTTGCAACTGTAAAATAAGACTACGTAGATGTAAGAAGTCATGTAAACGGTTAATGAGCTTACCAAGGTTAGCAAAACTTTCATTGTAAATCAGTCTGTACTCAACAAATAAAAATCATTATTAGTTGTATAAACACAGATTCCATTTTGACTTTCAGAATGTCACACTACTGTAACTAGCATTTTGAGTCCTTATATTTGCAATGTTACACAAACTGTACTATTTTCTTTTATGTGCAGTTTGCATGAGTAAACCATCAGAGAATAAATTCTATCTTTAAATTACATTCATAATTTTGCTTGTTTTTACCTATGTTTCACAAAATTACATCACCTAATAATGATTTTTTTTCCTTCAGGGCATTTATTATCTGAGTAGAACCTGAGATTCTTTCTGTTTCTGTGATGAAAGTCATTCCCTGTTGATCTTTTAACTACAGGGTACTTATGCCTAGTTTCACTAATCTGTGCTCACTTTAAACTCCATATACAGTGACCATTTAATTTATGTCTCAGTTTGGGACACTGAATTTTAGCCACAGACCCGCCTGCCCAATACCTAATAAAATATTTTAAACATACCATATCCAATACTGAACTAGCCTTCCCTCACCCTACTTCCAGATATACTCCTCCCACAACCTCTCATTAGTCTGTTGACAACGCAGTTCTTCCTATTGTTCAATCGAAAAGAACCTTCTTGTCACCCTGGAATTGTTCTTTTTCTCACAGCCTACATCTAACACGTCATGAAATTCTATTTCCTTTCTCTTCAGAATGCTCTAAAATGTGACCACTTCTTATTTATACTGCTTTCACCTCCTGCCTTAGTTATTGTAGTTGCCTTGTATTTCTTCACTTCCACCTCTGTCCACCACAGCCCATCCCCAGAACAGCAGCCAGAGTGATGCATTTAAACCCTGAATCAGGTAACAGCATTCCTCTGCTCAGCATTTCCCATTTCCCTCAGTAAGAAGTTGAGTCCTTAGATAGGCCTACAAGGCCCCAGGCTGTTCTCTGTCACATCCCCAAGTGGCCTCTTGTTTTATGCAGTGACTGTTTGAGTGCCACTAGACACTGTGTTAGGCACTAAAGATACCATAGTATCTAAAACCAAAATGCCCTGCCTTCAGAGATCTTACATTCTAGAGAGTGTGAGGTGATCTTGGGAAACAGTCAAGTAAATTGTTCTAACTTTGTTTTGTTGTTGTTGTTGTTGTTGTTGTTGTTGTTGTTTGTACCGGGGATCGAACTCATGACCTCGCACTTGCGAGGCAGGTGCTTAAGCCACTGAGCTAAATCCTCGGTCAAGTAAGTTGTAAAATAGAAGAAGTACTAAGTGAAGGAACAGACTTGTACCAGTTTCCTGGAGAACATGGAGTGACATTTTAGTCATACCCATCAGATTGTACCATTGATAGGTGAAGAATTGCATACCTGTTTTTTAATGGACCTATTAAACCAATTGTTTAAGGTAGATTCATTGGTGTCAGATTTTAAAAAAGCTGATGTAGAAACATTCCTCATTCATTGTACTTAACCGGTACTTTTTTTTTATTTTTACTATGACAAATTACAGATTTATGACAACCGGTTTGAGAAAGTTTTAGCACTACCACTTGGCAGCAGCATGTGTTGAAAGCTCCTATTATCATTAGCATTTTTTAGCAATAAAGCATTTTTAACTTTCATAATGCCATTTGCACATTTAATAGGCTACAGTGTAATGTGTTACTTTTATATGACTGGAAAACAAAAAAATTCTTCAGGCTCACTTTACTGCATGGATCTGGAACTGAATCCACAATATCTCTGAGGTATGTTTGTTTTTGTCTAAACAAATAACAGTCAGCACTGGGCTGGGGATTTAGCTCAGTGGTATAAGCGCCTTCCTGGCAAGCATGAGGTCAAGAGTTTGATCCCTGGTACCAAAAAAGAAGAATATGCAATGTTCAGCAAACAGGTGATAACACTAAAAGGCTGGGCATATTGGTATAGGCAACTTTGTGAGACCCTGTCTCTAAAAGAAAAAGGCCAGAGCTGTGGCTCTAGTAGAATGCTTGCCTCGCATACACAAAGTTCCGGACTCAATCCCTAGTCCCCCCTCCAAAAAAAGGTCAAATTCATGTTTTCTTTTACTTATTCCAGAGGACAGGAAAAATGGTCTATTGTTTGTGACATGTCCTTACCGTTATATGTAATTTTCCTGTTTCTACACCTATGACACAGTTTGATACCCAGCTATGAGAGTAGAATTAGAAAAATCTCACTCTTAGGCCTTCATCTTAGATAAATGTAAATATGTACACACAAAATAGCTTTTGAATATAGTAATAAAGCAAGTATTAAAAACAACTTTTAAAATCTATTATTAAATCTTATTTCTAAATGATCTTGACCACAGAATAATTTTGAAGTAAAGTTATAACATTATACTATATTTGTGTCTGAGGTAGTTAAGAAAAATCAAACATTTTCTGATTTTTTTTTTTTTAAGTGTGGGTCTTTGCAGTTTCTGTACTATGTGCATTGAGACTGCAGTGTACACAGAGGCAGAATATTGAGATTCTGGAAAGCTAGGATCCTTCCATTGGGGGGAAAACCTATAAACAAAATGTAGAATGAAGACCTTTCTAAAGAACTAAACCATCTAGATAAATAAATTAAGCAATTTACATTTATTGCCATAGGAAAAGTGCAATCAGTGAAAATGTTCCCAAAATTTTCAAGGGCTTTTAATAAAAGACTATGTGACATTGGACTCTACAATAAAAGAAAAAGCATGAGTAGTTTTATTCCATTGTAGTCATCCAGAATGCCAAAGATACCAAACCTATCTCAGCAGCCATCCTGGAAGGCTTCCCTTAGTAATAGGCCAGTAGCTCGCTTTTTTTTTTTCCCTCAAATGTTCACTCATTCTTCTGATAGCTTTCTGAAAAGAAAGTACATTCTCATTTCCATTGCTTTGTCATTGGTGCATTTTTGTCATAATCATTAGATTTTACATATCATTCCTCTAGGCAGAAGTTTTGAAGTAAAATAATTGCCATGGTTTTATGCATTAACGATATTTGGGGAAATATGTCTTGATTCTAAATCTCATTCTTAGTTATGTCAAGTAAAAGTTGGCTTTATTCACTATTTGCAGCAGATTTTGCCTTCTTGAAAGTATATAAAAGAGAATATTCTCCCAGAACTCCTTTTAAAATTATTTTTGCATACAGCAATATAAGCTTAATACATTTCTAGGTGAAAGAATACACCTTGAGGCCATATTCTTAAGTGAAATAAATTGGACACAAGTAAATACTATATTGTTTCTCTGGTGTGAGAAACCAGAAGTGTAAATAAGGGT
The DNA here is from genome assembly GCA_004027295.1 of Dolichotis patagonum. Lineage (NCBI taxonomy): Eukaryota > Metazoa > Chordata > Mammalia > Rodentia > Caviidae > Dolichotis > Dolichotis patagonum. The sequence continues at coordinate 15,385 of PVJX010006477.1, read as the reverse complement.
CCAAATGTGTAATAGTGTGAAATGGGAAGAAAACGTTCAAATGAAAAAGGGAACTAGGGAGGGGGGAGGGGAGAAGAAATGAAAATTAAAAAAGTTAAAAATTATAAAATTATTTTTGTTTAATGTATTAAGCAGGTAAATTAAGATGCTGTGTTTTAAAATATGACACAAAAATTAGGCAAAAATTACTTAGCATCATTTAGCAGAAGTCGAGTATCATCTATTACAAGTTTCTCACAATGAGAGTTGAGGTATTTATGAGGAAATGAAAAAAATTTGTCAATGCTATTATCTTCAGAAATAAACCTTTACATTATCCATTACTACTGTATTAAGTTTTGTTTGATGTCTTGTTTCCACCACATTTTTTTAGTTCTGTGTAATTTAAACGTGGCTATTCCTGACCATTTTGGGGAAATGTGCTTGTTAAAATTCATCATCATAGGGTCTAATTAATAACATCAAATAAAATAAGTTATGTAATACAGCATAATTAATTTGAACACTTAAAATTTTTAAACATACTGATTTCTCTCAATACATTTTTATGAAAAATACTTTCTATATTACCTCTTTATTTATTCAGCTCACTTAGTGGTTTCCAAGGTGACTTGCAGCACTGTGAGACAATCTGCTGAATTATAAACTACCATGTCAGTAGCAAGCCAAGCTCTTCAGGTTTTTTTTATAATGTTGTCCAATTCAAATAAACCTGTAATTCATTATGGACTAAAGCGTATTTATGACAAGGTGGCATTAGATAACATTGGCAAAGTAAGATATACTCCCATTGTCATTTTCCTTAAGTGTCCTATTGTCTACTGCCATACCACCCTGAATGTGCCTTATCTCATCATTAAGTGTTCAATTTATCTATAGAAACTTTATGTTTCAGAAGAAGTGAGCTATTTTTGAAAATGACATTCATCAATAATTGACTAACTTGTAGAAGTAGATTTGTATTCCTGCTATAACTGTCTGGAAGTACCTAGGTATGTATAATTAAAAATCATTTATAATTTATAAAGTTTAGCCTCTTGCTTGAAATTTTCTCCCAATAAATTTTTTCCAGATTTTTTTTTTATTTTAAAGAGAGTAAAACCCAACAAAACAGGGTAAAGCCAATACAAACAAAGCAGTGAAAGTGTTACAGAATGTCGAAGCAGGATAATAGGAAATCAACAATGGCTACCATAATATATCTTGTTATCTTCACAGTAGTTGTGCATTCCATTAGACATAATAAAATTAAATAAGATAGAATAAAAACAAAGCAGAACTGGCTTCTCTCTTCCTGGACCCCACATAGATTGTACCTTTTTCCAGAATTCTTAACACATAAAAAAAATTGGCTTAGATTTCTCATTTGTTTTACAGATAAAGGCACTTATGAGTGTTGATACATTAAATAACAGGCCATAGAGGAGATTTGGGGCAATAAATACCAATTGAGCATCTACTTTGTGCTAAAGTGTTGAGACTGCAGTTAAAAAAAAAAAAAAAAAACACCCTACCTGCAGGTAGAATCCATTTGGAAAACACCTTATTTGCTATACCTCTGACGGAAAATAATCACAGCCTAAACAGTTATGAAATAGGCTTTGTAAACTTAGGTAGAAGGTAAACCTAGATTCAAGCATCACCTTAAATTATGAATGGGATTTAAGTACAAAAAATGTAAGAGCAAAACATTAGATTAACAAATGGGTTTTGATCCTAGGGGAGGCAGCATGTTAGTGAGAAATGAAGTTGCACAGATAAGGCATGATCATACAGAGCCTTAAAAAGCAATTTAGACTAGAAAGCATGGTTATCTCTCAGAAAAGAAACATGAAGAAAATGACTGAAGACTTAGGGGCATCAGCTAAAAAGTTGTTGCAGTAACAGGCATGGGTTGTTAACAAAGTATCGTAGTTCATTTGGGCTGCTATAAAACAGTCTGGCTCTTTTTGTTAAAAATGGGGTTTTTTCCTCACAGTTCTGAAAGTTTGGAAGTTCTGAAATCATCTGGCTACTGGCATGGTTGGGTTCAAATGAGGCCTACCTTCTTTTTGTTTCTTCTTGTGGTCTTGCTCTGTCCTCATGTAGGGGAGCACATCACAAGAGCTCTACTCTTGTGACCTAATCACTTCCCAAAGGCTCCATCTCCAAATACCATCACATTGTGGAGTAAGGTTCAACATGCAAATGTTATATGTGTTTGTTCAATCCTCAGTACTATGGGAGGAGGCAGGTAGAAGCTCCTGTGTGTGTTCCAGAAGGAAAGAAAACAATGAGATTATGTTTGAAGAGAAAACAACTGAACTTTTTCAGCACTAAATAAAAGACATGAATTTTCACATTCATGAAGCAATACAAATAAAACTAGATCTCCTTCTGGACATATCGCATTAATACTTAGACAAAAAGAAAATCTTACAAGCTGAAAAAAGATACAGTTTGATGAAGGAATAAGAACCAAGATGACAGTTTGGTAGTACATGCCTGTAATCTCAGCATTCAGGAGGCTGAAGCAGGAGGATCACTAGGAATTTGAGACCAGTCCGGGCTACATAGCAGGACCCTGTCTCAAAAAACAAAGAAAAGCAAAACAAAACTGAATGATGGTTGACTTAAAATGGGAGATCAGAAAACAAAATGGAATAATACTCCGAAGTACAGGGGAAATACTACTAGTTGTTAAAACTGATTTATTTACATAAGTTTTTGAAAATTTCCAAAGCAAAAAAATAATATTTTAAAAATTAAACACTGAAGGAAAAATGAGTCAATTTGCAGATCTCTTAAAGAGAACAAAGAAGCTGGCATGGTGGCACAGACCTGTAATCCCAGCACTCTGGAAGGCTGAGGCAAGATCAGAAGTCTAAGATCAGCCTAAGCAACTTAGACTCTGTCTGAAGATTTAAAAAAAAAAAAAAAATGGGCTCAGGATGTGTCTCAATGTGAAGACCCTCGGTTCAGTATTCAGTACAGTGAATAAATAAAAGCCAGATATAAAAATATGTGAGTTGCTGTTAAATCAGTACACAGAAATTTTGTAATCTCAATAGAAAAAGTTTGTTTTGTTTCAGACTTTTTGGCTGCACATGAGCTAATACTATAAGAAATTACGAAAACAATTGCTGAGGGGGAAAAGTGGAAGAACAAAGGAAAATACAAATGGAATTAATAGGTTTAAAAACAGCAAAACTATCAGGAGGAAAGGAAAGGATAGAAGAAAGGAAGAGAAGGAATACGGAAAAAGAAAAACCTCTGAGGGAGGAATTACATATTTAAAAATTGAAAGAATCTGCTACTTAAGAAGCTACAACAGGAGTATAGTAAGTACAAAGCCAGCCTGGGAAACTTAGTAACCTGTCTCAAAATAGAAAGATACTTCAGTGGTAGAGAGCTCATTGGTTCAATGGTATTGTGAACAAAAAAAGGGGGGGGGGTATGGTTAGTTTTCTAGTTTGTTTTGTTTTGTTGATTTTTAGGGCTAGGAGTTAAACCCAAAGTCCTCTCACTAAGTTACACTCTCAGTCTATGTATGTATGTATGTATGTATGTATGTATGTATGTATGTATTTATTTATTTAGAGATAGGGTCTTAATAAGTCTGGGATTGAACTTGGAATCCTCCTGCCTCAACCTCTCAGAGTATTGGGATTACAGGCCTGCATCCCCAATTCTAGCTTAGTACATTTTTTAATATATAATGCTCTATTTCAATGAAAGTTACAGCCAAAAAGTAGAGTGAAAATAAATAACTAAAAACAATAAAAATGAAGAAAACAATGAAAAAAAAAAACAAAATTCATCAGCCATCTGAAAGAGAATAACTTCTACCAATAAATAAAAACTACATAAAAGTGATAACTTCTTAGAAAATGTTACTTATCCAAGGTGACTCTAAAAATTTAAAAACAGTGTACTTGTAACCAATCAAGAAATTTTAATTTGTGCTGAAATGTCTAAAATCAGAAAAACTGGCTTTGTAGAGAAGGTATTATAAAACCATTTAAAATGGCCTTACTTCAGCTCAGACCCAAACCAACAATGAAGCAACTGTGGAATGAAACCTCTTGAACCATAAGCCAAAGTAATTTTTCCATTTAAATTGATTACTTTTGGTATTTTGTAACAGCAACAGAAAACCCAAAATGGAGACTACTTTTTCTTGATTATAAACAAAGCTACTACAAACATTTGGGTAGGCCATTGCATGACCATATGTTTTTATATCTCTTGAGTAAGATATTGCATAGGATTGGGGGTCCTGGATCATGTGCAAATATGTATTTATAATAACCTGCTAAAATTGTTTTCCAAAAGGCCTGTATCATTTTGCATTTCTATCAGAATGAGTGAAAATTCTAGTTAAGTTTTTATTATTTTTGCATTCATGAGTTCATGAGGATTATTGGTATATAGTTTTCTATAGGTTTTTATATGGTTTGAAAATTGAAGCTAAGTTGACTCCAGATAATTAGTCTGGAAATGTTTCTTTCACTATTTTTGGAAGAATTTGTGAAAGTTTCATAATATTTCTTCCTGAAATATGATTTGGGAAGTTTTCCAGATTTGTATGATCTCAGAATATTGTGCTCCTTCCTAATGGTTCTTTTTCCAGTGTTAAGCAAAATATTATGACTCTTATTTACTTTCTGACATGCAGAGATCAGTATTTAGGTAGAGTCAAGGAATCACTCTAGTAGATCTCTGAAGATTCATGATATCTAGTACCATGTTCGTCACTTCCTATAGGAGTTTTTTTTTTTTTAATTTTTGCTATAACAAATCACCACAAATATAATGGATTAAAACAACACAAATCTTAGTTACAGAGGTCAGGTCTAAGAGGAGGGTAGGTGGACTAAAATCAAGGTAGCAGCCAGTCTGCGTTCCTTCTGGAGAACCTAGGGAAGAATCCATTTTCTTACTTTTTCCAGCTTCTAGAGGTTGCGTGTATTGCCTTGGTGCATGGTCTAGTATCTCATCACCAAAGCCACCAGTATTCATCTTTAGATCCCTCTTGAAAGCTGAAAGTACACATTCTACCACTCAATAATTTCACTTTACTTCGTTTTCTACAAATACAAATGTTTCACAACTTAAAAATTCTAAAAAGAAAACATTCAGCGATATGACAATAAAAATAATTTTGTTAAAATTACACTGAGTGTAGCTCGTTGCCAGCCTTTCTCATATGTCTGCTTTAAAAAAAATACCATGACCAAATCTCTCAGTTTCTTGAGGCTGTTCATAATCTTAAATATCAACAAGTCTTTGATAGTAAGAGCAGTTTTAGTCAAATCTTGCTTGAAACAAGTGGCTATTATTTTATATTCTAAAGTGCCTCGCTAACAAGTTTTTGCCATTGTCAGCAGTTTCTGAAGTTCTGTGTTCTCCATTTCAGTGAAATAGGGACACTCCTTTGGACACGAAAAGATATGGATCCTATATCATATTACCCTAAGAACAAATCGAAATGGACTCAGTTTAACCATCTCATCTTCAAAACATAACAGAATTTCTTAAAGCTAGAAGGACAAATATTATATCTGAGTGGAAACCTGTTAGGAAATTACATTTAGAAGGAAGGCTATGGTTAGAATTTTTAAGAACTTATGGTCAGATCTATATTATAGTATATAGATTATGTTTATAATATTGATGAATAACAAGAAAAATATTACCTTGGCCACTAAGAAATTCAAAGATACTGCATGAGAATTCAGAAAATATTATGTAAGCATTGAAATTATTATTTATGTTCTATTTACAACTATGGGAAAAGATCCATAGGATAAGAAAAAATATATTTTTATGAAAAAATCAAAATTACATAACCAAATAAGAGAATAACAATAGTTATTACATTATATGATAAAGTATCTTCAAAGTAGTTACTTAGAGTACAAGACATAAACCAAAAAGATTCTTACAAAAAAGAAGCAGATAATATCATAAAACTTGCTTTTCAATGAACTAAGATAAACTAGGATGAATGAAACAAGTTAGTGTATATACTAAAATGAAATAATTTAATAATTTAAAAGAAAAATAAACTAATGTTTCTGCTTGCCAAGTGATTTAATTCAACATTTATTTTTTTGGAAGATTTGGGAATTGTTTTTTGAAAAATTTTCATGCTCATGAAAATATAAGGATAGCAGGTAGAACTAACATGAAATGCAACCCTACCTCCAAAACATAAAAATGCTACATATAATAAAGGATTTTCATACAGCCTGAGCTATAAGGCAAGAAAGGTATCATAAACAGCAGAGTTGGATTTGAAGTTGTATGTCCTTTGGAGCTCACTTAGCTATATATACTTTATGTACCATATTTTTAGTATACTGTACAATCAGATGGCGAAAAGAATCAAGGTTACAAGTAAGAGGCTGTTCCTGGGCTCCCACTGTAAAGCCTGAGCCAGGAAAGAGTGACCCAGTAAGATGACACTCACTGCCGTGGAGTCTGACAGTAATATCTCTATATCATATAGAGAGAATGGTCTCTGGTGGGAGGGGCCTTACCCACAACAGTCCTTCTGGCCACCAAATGAATGGAGCACAGCTTTTTTTTTCCCCCCACACTGGACAAACTTTTATGTTCTAAGAAAAGAAGACCAAAGTCTCATCAACTTAACTTCATCTGTCAGTCCATTTTGTGTTGTTATAACAGGATACCTGAGACTGTGTAATGCAGGAAAAAAAAAGTTTGATTAATGATCATGGTGGCTTATAAGAGCCACCGTGACACTGGGTCATGAGTGTGTCAAGAGCATGACACTGGCATCTAGTGGCAACTCTTGTCTGCATCACAAAATGCCACAGAAGCAGAAGTGGAAGCTGGTGCATGCCAAGAGACCCAACGGAAGTGCCAACTTTACTTTATGACACCCTGCTCTTGCAATAACCAACCCAGTCCCACAAGAGCAAAAACTCACTCCTCAGAGAAGAGCATTAATCCTTTTAAATTCCACCATATTATGCTCCCACAATATAATTGCACATTGAGATCAGGGTAAGTATGTCCCCCCAAAAAGATCATTGTTTTAAAGGATTGGTTGGTGGTAGGCTCTTAAGTAATTGAACCATGAAGACTTTAACTTCATCAATGGATCCATCACAATCTGATGGCATTATTGGGATGGAAACTAGAGGTGGTGCCTAGTTGAAGAGAGTAAATCATACCGGTGGGGCTTTGGGTACTAAATCTGGTTCCTGGCCCTTTCCTCTTGGGCTCTTTTGCTGTCTCTCTCTGCTTCCTAGCTGCCAGAAGCTGATCACCTTTTCGCCACCGTGGCCTTCCATTGTGATGATTCTGCCTTGCCACAGGCCTAAAAGCAACAGAGGCAAGTGACCATGGACTGAAACTTCTGAAGCATGAGCCAAAGTAAACCTCTACTCAGTTGTTTTTCTCAGGTATTGAGTCACAGTAACAAAAAGCTAACACTGCAGTAGGATAAGGACTGATAATGGACACACAGAAATGTTGGCCAGAAGCGATTATGAAATTGAATGGGACAAACGTTGTGAGAGTAGGCACCTTTTTCTGGAAGTTGTAGGGAATTTCCTTGATCAGACATGATTCCACTCATTGGTGGAACTGCCTCCACCAGTTCTTCCATGTTCATTCTCTACGCCCTTGGCACAATCAAGACTTCACAGCCTACTTCCTGTCAATGCCAGTCTGGAGGCCAACGATGGTTTGTTAAAGGTCCATGGTATCTTCTGAAATTTGATTTTATCAAATTCTAAATTGTTTTCTAAACTGTTTTACATCAGTTTCATGAGCCAGTTGTACACCCTAGCATTTGTTCCTATACATAGACAGGGGTCCAGGTTTATCAAGTCTGATTAACTAAATTAGTCTCTCTACTGTATATGTCTCTTTCTAATCAATAGCAGCTTGAAATCATAAGATTTAAATAAGATAACTCCTTTTTAAATTTTTATTGTATTTTAAAATTTCTATTAGTAGGATACATTTGCAGTACATAATAATTACATTGATCTTGGGAATTGGTACATATAAAAACTGCATCTTGATCAGTTTTATGAATTTAATTCTTTACTACAGAATTTATTTTTTTAAATTTAGATTACAAATATTTATTATAAGCACATTTCTTTTTCCAATATTAAAAACAAAACGTGACTAGAAACAATCAAGGAATGGAAATAAACTCTGTTAAACCTATTCCCCTGCCATTATCACATTAAAGCATTATCAAAGGACAAGATATTTTGCAGTTTAAAAGTGGGGAAACCTGTACACTATTTAGATGGTGGGAAAGAAAAAACAAAAACCAAAACCCAGGGCCAGGGATTTAGCTCAGCGGCATAAGCATCTGCCTTGCAAGCGTGCATCGTGAATTTGATCCCCAGTACAAAAAAAAAAGCAATCCTCAACATTTCAAGAACTTAAGTACTTACTACTTAATATATTTCTCCATGAACTTTTTGTGAAATTCAGATCACAGTGTATCATTTACAAATTCTTTGTCTTCCTTCTGATCATCTACACCTTTTGAACAGTTCTCAAAGACCACATCATTATCTCACCTTCTTTTAGCTTTGAAGTTGGTCTGAGGCTGAGATGAGCCAGTGAGATTAAGGGGAGGGTTTCCACTAAGCATGAATCCTTTGTTCAGTTTTTTGTTCTTATTCCTTCCTGGGTTTCTCTTCAGCTCTTTCTTTTTTAATTTTTTCCAGTTCTGCAAAAAGAGCTGTAGTATCATCATCATTATCACTCTTCCTCTTCAAAATCTTCATCTTCCTCATCTGTTAGAGGATCATCTGCATCAAGGTTGACAGCAGGTCTAATCAAAGCTTCTTTGACACTGAAAGAAGTTATGTGTTCTCAGGTTGGATGATCCATATTTTTTTCTCTTTCAGCAGCTCTCTGTCTCTCTTCCAATTCTCTCCTGAAGTCATGATTATGAACCCCTTCAGGAGCATCCTGAGTAGTTTGTCTATATTTTATCATTGTATGAGATGGAAGGTCCCTACTTGAATATTGCTTTGAGAGTTGGCTCAAATCACCTTCTCTTTTTCCCCTTCACCTCTTGTAGGTTCAAAGGTTGACCTGGCTACTGTTGTCATATTTTATGTTTGGCTCAGAGATGAAACAGCAGCCTCCAAAGATCATACAAACACCATTAACACCATTGTGACTCCTGAATCCCAGAATCGCCTGCTGCAGAATTTAATCTTGATTGGCTTTTGGCATTCAAATCTTAATGTCTGCTACTGTGCAGATTCAGAAAGTCTCCCAAAGCTATATGTGTTAAATGTTTAGCCTCCATCCTGAGGTACCAGTGGGAAGTGGTAGAACCTATCAGAGGTAAGGCCTGGTGGGAGGAACTTCGGTCATATGTGCCCTTGGAGAGGGAATGTTGGGATCCCTTCCTGTCTTTCTTGGGCCATGAAGTGAAAGGCTTACTCTGCTGCATGCTCCCCCATGGGCCTGCTTAAGAGCAGCAGAACAAACTGACCATGGACCAAAACCTCTGAAACTGTGAGCCAAACCAATCATGTTCTTTTTAAATGATTATGTTAGGTAATTTGTCATAATGACAGGAAGTTGGCTAATACAGTGTCTCTTGTTCTTTACAATTCATTAGCAGGTGGATTCTCCAACCCTATATCTATCATATCCTTGGACCTGGAGAAGAGAGGCTCTAACCTGAGCCCCACATTTCAGAGTCTCCCTTTGTCACGAGAGCTAATATTCAGCACTTTTCAGCACAACTTATAACACTAAATACCAACTGTTATTGTGTATACTACTCAGGTCCCAGAGAAAAACTTCTTTGTATCTCCTTCATATACCATCAAAAGAAGCAGTGGTTGCATTGGAAGTCATGAAGATCTGTGGGCTATGTTACTACTAATGTCAGAGATGAACACTTCTGTAGTGCAGTAAAGATGTGAGTGGTGGAAGTGTTCAGGCATGAGAAAAGACATACAAACTTGTCAGAGCTTTTCTGTCAACATAAATGCAATAGATCTTTTCACAACAAAGTATCATTTCCCAACAAAGTTAAAATGCCCAGGGGCTGGGGATTTAATTCAGCGGCATAAGCGCCTGCCTTGCAAGCTCGCAGTCATGATTTCAATCCCTAGTACTGATTTAAAAAAAAATGTCCATTTTCTTCTTTTTCCTATTTTGATTTGTATTATTGTCAAAATACACTTATAGTATCTGAGAAAAATTTGGTAATATTAACAATTCATATTATACTGAAGATTGGATTTATTACTTCTAGATGTATACATATTGGCAATTCAGTGTACATTAAACACTATAAAATATTGGGCTGGGGATATAGCTCAGTGGCATAAGTGCATAATGAGTATCTAAGAGTATAGTTTACCGTGTTCTGACTCTAGAACTCCAGACCAGTCAAATAATCTTTTACATGGTAGTTAAAATTTACTGAGGAGATGAAAATCCAAACAGCTCTGGGGGGTTCATTTCTTCACCTCTGAGTCTAAGTTAGCTGAGTAAAACAGGTTCCTACCAGATGCTGAGCTCTGGAGGGTTTTTTTTTTTTCCTTCTTTTTAAAAATCTCTTAACCATTCTTCACAACCAATAAGTCCCACTGTTGTATCCATACCCTTCTCCCTTCCATCCTCTCTATATACCTGCAGAGCAGCCAGGGACTTCCCTCCTGGGACCTAGTCCAAGCACCTGTACTTCAGTCACACAGGTCACCCCTCTGTGGAAGAACAAGCACTTAGTGCCCTGCCCTGCCACTCTGTTAAGTTTTTGTCATTGAAATAATTTTAATTCTAAGTCACATGGAATCAATGCATGTATAACCATGCACTGCAAGACACATTTTTAATACCCATATGTTATAAGTATTACACGTTTTGTAAAAACAAAAACAATATATCTAGGGAATAAACAAGAATCAGAATAAATAACTTACAAAACAGGAAGATATATTATAGCCAAAGAGTTGTGAAACTTAAAACCAGTAAAATGTATAGTTGGGTCTGACTATTATTGAAGTACAATTTTTTGGTGAGAGAGGTATACTGGGAATCAAACTCAGTACCTCACGCTTGCCAGGCAGGCGCTGTGCCACTGAGCTAAATCCCTGACTAAAGTACAATATTTATAAGTTTTAAGTGGAACTGTTTAAAGAAGTCTTAAACTGTGATGGGCATAAAATATAAAAATTTGCAACAAAAGCTCAGAATTATGTCAACAAAACTTGAAGGGATGGAATGGAATACCAGGAGAAGAGTGAAATTGTACTAAAAATCCTACTCTATTCTGAGGAATGATAGTTGTTCCCAACATCCATTGTTCCCTTCTTTAAACAACAGAATTTGTAATGCCACTTGGTCACCAGCTACAGATTCATCTAGCTTTCAGGTAAGATCCAAAATGGAAGACAAAAATCATGCCAATACTTAACAAAGAGAAGGTGAGAAATTTCTTTTTCCTTCTTTTTTGTAGTGCTGGGGATTGAACCCAGGACTGTGCAAGTGTTGTGAAACTGAGACGTATCCCCAGCACTTTTAAATTTACAAGTTCTCACTAACTTGTCTAGGCTGGCCTCAAACTTGTGATTCTCTTGCCTGAGCCTCCTCAGTGGCTGGGATTGCAGGTATGTGGCACTGCACCTGGTGGGAATTAGTTTAATATATGTTTAAAGACTGAAAAATTCAAGCGAGAACATTGAAGCAGAACTGAGGAAAGAACTACAGGAAGGAGCTACAACTCCTAGGGCTGGGGAAGAGCCAGAGAAGAGAAGTGGAAGTTACAGAACCTGGAACACGAAGGAAGTGTCCTACAGAGCAGTGACTCAGTCTCAGATTTCAGAGAGGTCTATGGGGCTGGTTCTGTGAGCTCCAAAAGAAGATGGAGGCTGACACCAACTGAAGCTTCTGGGGCCCAAGACCCCATTGTAGGGCCAGCAAATATGGAAGAGACATACCCTTTTCCTCTTCTGTGGTCCAGTTCTCTCCTAGAGTCTCTTTTTGGCAGAATATATGACCAAGTAAGCTGGTAATGAAGAAGTGTTTATAGAGTTTCAATCTCAACATCAAAAGCCAGAGTGCAGAAAGGGGAAAATGCAACTGAGAGACAATAGTTTAAATGGCACAACAATACAAGACGGAATAAGCAAATACAAACACAGTAATGGTTAATGAAATACTTTATTACCATAAAAGACACTTTGTCATTAATCTCCTTAAAATACCACCCCCCCACACGCACACTTTGAATATATTTACCTCATTATTCTGGTCACTCACTGAAGCAGTTCTGAAATTCTGTTTCCTGAGTGTCTTCAGTTGCACTCATGGCCACCTCCGTGTCCTGAACTGATTGGAAACATTTACCTTTCACCATATTGGCTCCAGCAAAGAGCCAGAAGTCCAAAACTGCTTCAGAAAGTGGAAAGAACGATAGGATAAGTGTGTTCACAGAAAGGGTTAGTATTTTGAAATGAATTGAAGGCAGTGTGCATTCAATTGTAATAATTTTTTTGAAACTCACACTCTATCTTTTATCAGCTTCCTCATCATTTCTCCAAGTAGGTGACTAAATTCTGACCCATTGAATGAATGGAAATCACATATAGAATTCTTGGGACATACTCTTTGTTTATATTGAGACAAGTTCTTGCTAATTGCTGAGGCTGGACTAACACTAGCAGTTAATCTTCCTGTCTCAGCCTCCTTGGTGTGTGCCACCACACTCAGCTTAGGGTCTGTTCTTAAAGAATGTTTTTCCCTTCTCGCTTCTCCTTTTTACCTGTCTGCAATGAGCCCTGGTGACCGAGCCAGTGAGCTGTAACGGGTACTAGAGCACTAAGATAGGGGCTTGAGTCCTCGAGACCATGAAGTTACCAACACAACAGGTGAAGCAACAGATCTAACAGTGGGAATCATGAAATTAAGTGAAAGGAGAATCAGTACTATACTTTGCATAATAAAGATATAATTGGATAAAAAAGCAACATCAAACCAAATATCTATACAAGAGAGACGTACAAAACAAAAAGAAAGTTGAAATGCATGAAAAAGATTTTCTTGGAAAGTGTGAACTACAAAACTAGGCAGTACAACAACATTAACATCAGGAAAAGTAGCCTATAATCTGAACTCTAAAGTAGTAAATGAGGTAAAAATATTTATATGAAAGTGACAAATCAAAAATATAAGTAAGCCTTTTTATTTTGTACAACATATAACCAAAATATCTTGCAACAAAGTGAAACATGAGTAAACTGGATCCCAACACATCTAAATTCTTTTTTTATTATTATTATTTTAAAAAGAGTAAAACTAAACAAAACAAAACAGAACAAAGCAGATTAGAAGAAAACAATGTAAGTGACACAAATTTCAAAGCAAGACAACAGGAGATCAACAGTGGCTACCATAATGTCTCTTGTTTTCTTCTAAATAGTTGTCTATATCTTCACACACGATGAATTCATACAAAGCAAAATAGTAAAAAACTGATCAGAACAGAGTAATGAAAGCATTATAGGCCTTCAAAACCAGACAATAGAAAATTAACAATGGCTGCCATAATGTCTCTTGTTCTCTTCAAAAGAGCTGTCCATACCTTCATGTATGTTGAAATTAAACAATAAAAAACAGACTAAAACCACTCTGAACAAAGAATAAAAGCATTACTGGATTTCACAGCATGACAATACAGAATCAGCAGTGGATACCATAATGTCTGTTTTTTTTCAAAGTAGCTGTTCATTTCATCACACATAATCGATTCTCATAAACTGTTTAGGAGAAGTTCTAGGCATGTATAAGCCTCTCTATATATGCCTATCCTTTCTGCATTAGAGGGAAAAACAAAACAAAACAGATTACTAGAAAAGTAAACAAAAAAGACAAATAACAATAGCAAAGAGCTCAAAATAATGACAATACAGGCTTTCAAAACAAGGTGATAGGAACAGAACTAAGGTTGATATTTTACATAGTGATCTTCAAGAGTTCCTCAGGTCACCAGACACAAACATGCAAAATTGTTCCAATCCTATGAATGTTAACTGCTTTGTTCTACGAACTTGTAGAATTTGTAGCACAATCATCTTAGCTATCCTGAGTGTGTTTATACAAATTTGGATATTTTTTCTTTTTCCTTCCATTTTATTTTTCCTCCTTTTTCCCTGAGATATTATTTTTTTCCCCTTTGAGCAGATTCTTACTCTTTCACAGTATTTATTGAGGATTTCCAGCACTTCTAAATTCTTGATGTGACTCAAGAAGAAATACACCTAACTTGTCACATGGCAAGATTTCAATGCTTTTGCTGTTCCAAGCATTCTTTTCTATTAGACAGAGCAACCCTGATTCTAAGAAATAATAATGACCTGAGTCTGAGCGCCTTTGTGAGGGGTCTGGATTTTCCCTTAAAGGAGCTGACTCCTCCCACTGCCGGTCATCCTGGGAACAGTCTGGGAAAGATCTGAAGCTGGAATGAGTCCCAGAGGCATGGGACATGGCTAGGCTGGGATTTGAGGCATGGAGACACTTGAGGGTGAGTCACTTTGGTGAGCTGAGGATGAAGGGCTGCGGTTAGGAGCCCTGGGAGGGCATGAACTTTGACAAAGGTAAAGTTTTTCTTGTTGCTGGTCTCTGTTCTTGTCGTTGTTGTCACTGCTGTTGTTTTGGGAGTAGTGATCATTGATGGAGATTTGAATTATTCTTATTTTTTGCTTTTTCTTTTCCCCCCTATATGGTACTTTGCCCCCATTATTCCAGAGCCTTCAGAAAAGTCTCATTAGGCCTTTTTAAATGCAACTACAACACTGTGTCTTGTATATTTGTTTGCCAGGGCTGCCACACCCAAGGACTACAAACTAGGTAGATAAGACAACAGAAATATCTTGACTCACACTTCTGGAGGCTGGAAGTCTGAGATCCAGGTGTTGGAAGAATCGGTTCCTTTTGAGAGCTATGGAAGAAGAATCTGTCCTCAGCTTTCTCTTTGGCTTGTCATCTTCAAGTTCATGGTGTTCTCCCTTGATGCAACGGTGTGCCCACATTTCCTCTTTTGAACATCAAACACAGCGTTAGCGGACATAAAGAGATATATTCAGGACCTCATAAGTGGGACCAAAACTGAAATATTAATTCAAATTAAACAAGAGATAAGTAGATTAATAAAAGAAGGGCTGGGTACCTCTCAAAAAGACACAGACAGAAGAATAGAGGAACACAAATGGAGAGAAAAATTTAATGAAGAATTCAGAAAAAACCTAGAATTTATGAAGCAAATTCAAAGGGATTATCAGGAAACTAAAGACTCGATAGAAAGCTGGCAAAACTGCTTGAAAGAAACCAAAGAGAGACTATCAAAAATTGAACACAGGCTTGCAATGTGGGGTCA
>PVJX010006476.1:0-77421 GCA_004027295.1 Dolichotis patagonum | reverse complement strand
CCTATATGTGACAATATGGACAACTATTTGGAAGAAAACAAAAGTCAATATGATAGAGAGTGAATATCTCCAATTGTCTAGCTTTGAAATTTATGTCTTACATTGCTTTCTTGTGATCTGCTTTGCTCTGTTTTGTTGTATTTAATTTTACCCTATTGATATAATTGCATGTATATTTGAGTGGGTAAGATGGATGACCGTATTGTTGTTTTTGTCAGATCGTGGAGCAGAACTGTTAACAGTCTCACTGTTTGAATGTCTACTTTACATGCTTTAACTTTGTAATTTGAACAACTATTTCCAAGAAGTCAGTATGTAATTAGTCAAGTAATAATTTCTTAGGTTTTATTGTTGTACTTTTCGTTTTTTCCTTGGAATACTGTATGGTTGCTACCCTTTATTCTGTTTTATTTTGTTTTGTTTTTTCCTCTTTAAATAAAATTATAAAAAAAAATTTAAAAACTCACTGAGAGAGAAATTATGGAAATATTGCCTTTCACAATAGCATCTAAAAAATGAAATATTTAGGAATCAACCTAAGAATATAAAATACCTATATGCTGAAAATTATGCTATGCTAAAAAAGGAGATTGAAGAGGATATTAGAAAATGAAAGGATATTCCTTGCTCTTGGCTAGGAAGAACCACATTGTGTAAATGGACATACTCCCAAAATTGTTACACAGATTTAAAGCAATCCCAATCAAAATACCATTAACATACCTCATGGATCTGGAGAAAACACTCCTAAAATTCATTAGGAAACAGAAAAAACCTAGACCAGCAAAGGCAATTCTGGGCAACAAAGGCAAGGCAGGATGCATCTCAATTCCTGACTTGAAATTATTCTATAAAACCATAGTGATAAAATCAGCATGGCACTGGCAAAGAAATGGACCTGAGGATCAATGGAAGAGAATAGAAGGTGTAAGTATAGGTACAAAGACACTCAGCTACCTTATATTTTTCAAAGGGGCTAAGCATATTCACTGGAAGAAGGATAGCCTCTTTAATAAATGGTGTTGGAAAAATTGGCTCTCCACATGCAGAAAACTGAAACTAGACCCATGCCTATCACCATTCACAAACTAAAGTCAAAATAGATCAAAGATCTAAATATTAAAAGAGAAACACTAAATCTACTGGAAGACAAAGTAAGTAGGAGTCTTAGAGACGTATGGGTAGGCAGAGAATTCATGAACAAAATGCAAACTGTACAGGAAGCACTTCAAAGAATCAACAACTGGGATTTCATATTATTGAAAAGTTTTTGTACTTCAAAAGTAATCACCAATGCAGTGAAAAGAAAAACCCACAGAATGGGAAAGAATTTTAGCCATCAACCCCTCAGACAAAGGACTTATATACAGAACATGTAAAGAATTGAAAAACATCAAGCCCCCAAATTAAAAAACCTCCAAAAATGGGCACCTGAGAGGAACACACAGTTCTCATATGAAGAAATATAAATGGCAAACAAATACATGAAGAAATGTTTACCATCACTGTCATTCAAGAAATGCATATTAAAACAGCATTGAGATTTCATCTCACTCCAGAAATTGTAGCTGCCATCAAGAAATCAACTGATAACAAATTCTGGTGAGGCTGTAGGGAAAAAGGAACATTTCTCTACTGCTGATGGGAGCATAGACTGGTGCAGCCACTTTGGAAATCAGTATGGAGATTTCTCAAAAGACTAGGATTGGAAGTTGCATTCAACACAGCTATTCCCCTCCTGGGTATTTTCCCAGAAAAACTGAAAAGGTCATATCACAGTGATATATGTGCACCTATGTTTATAGCACCACAATTTGTAATAGCTAAATCTTGGAAACAACCAAGATGCCCATCAATCGCAAAGTGGATGAAAAAGATGTGGCATTTTTATACAATGGAGTATTACTCATCTATAAAAAATGATGATCTTGAGGCCTTCATTGATAAATGGAGACTATCCTCATAAGTTAAATAAATAAGAATCAGATTTATAAATATCATAGTGTGTCTCTAGTGTAAAAAGTAATAAGAAATGTAGGAGTAATAAAACCCAAAATGTGTAATTGCTGTTGTAAAAAAAGAGAGGACAAGAAAGTGCCCTAAAGGATAAAACTGCATGTATGTTTAAGTGCGTAGGATTGATAACTGTATTACTAAGTTTTTGTTGGCTCATTGAGCAGAACTGTTTGCAGTCTCACCGTTTGAATGTCCACTTTGTATGCTTTAGTTTTGTAACTTGAACAACTATTTCTAAGAAGACAATATGTAATTTATCAACTAGTGATTTCTTACTGTTTATTTTTTTTTGAAATTTTGTATTATTTCTATCATTTTTTTCTGTTTTGGTCTTTTTCTATTTAAATAAAATAAAATAAAACTGCATATTCACTAACAAAAAAATAAAATTATGATGCTTACATCATACAAAAATAAATTCTAAATATATTAAAGACTTAAATGAAAGTTCTATAATCATAAACTTCCAATAATCTATTGAAGGAAAACTTTCTTGCCACTGGTATTGTCAATAATATTCTGGATATGGCACCAAAACTACAGA
Organism: Dolichotis patagonum; assembly: GCA_004027295.1. Lineage (NCBI taxonomy): Eukaryota > Metazoa > Chordata > Mammalia > Rodentia > Caviidae > Dolichotis > Dolichotis patagonum. Next base: position 74,861 of record PVJX010006476.1, on the reverse strand, counting down.
TTACAAAGGCAAAGTGATAGAGGTGGACTTTATCAAGCTATCTTTCTGTACAGCAAGGGAAACTATCAACAGGTTGAAAAGCAGCATAACAAATGGAGAAAATATTTGTAAGCAATAGATCTGATAAAGTATTAATATCCTAAATTTTTAAGGCATTCTAGAACTCAGGAAAAATATTTGAAAATAGGCAAAATTTTGAATAGACATTTCTCCAAAGAAGAAAAACAAACTGACAAGAGATATATACAACTGTGTTCAACATCAGTAATCATTAGAGAACCACAAATTTAAGCTGAGGTAATATATCCCGCCACATCAGGTAGGACTGCTGTTATTGAAAAGACTTTGAGCATTCCAGCACCCTTCATGGAGATTCCCTGCTAGTAGCCAGCTCAGCTACACCCCTATGCACATTCCAGGGGCCCTTGTGGAGGATCCCTATCAGTGACCAGCCCAGGTCCACAGGCCCTCATGGAGGATCCCTACCAGTGACCAATCCAGGCCCATAGATGTCAACCAGCCCTGCCCTTGCATGCACTCCACCAGCCATCAGGGAACCAGTGCAGCCTGGGAAAAGCAACAGACAGCCCTGCACCAGCACTTCCAATGGCCACCATTAGATACCCATAGCCAGCACCGGCTAGAAAAAACAAAAAGCCTCACTTCAGAGAAATTGTAGCCAATACAGGAAGTACCTGGGACTTCACTACCCACAGGTCCATATACACCCAGGAATATGTCATGATGAAGAAGCAAAAGCCAGTCTCTGGCCTCCAACCCAAGCAGAGCAAGTCTAAGAGATAAAAACATGGAAGAGATCAGGAGTCACACACCTCAAATTTCTGAAGTGATGGCAATGGAAGTAAAGAAACAACTTCATGAGGCTATAAAAGAAATTAGAACAGAAATATTATCTCAGGTAAAAGAGGAAACGAAAAACATATTAAAGGTATTGATAAGCACCTCTAAAGTCAACATAGATAAAAAAGTAGAAGAGCATAAGAAAATGAGGGAAACCTTGAATGAACAATATCAAAAAGATTTAGAATACATGAAACAGATTCAAAGAGATATCTAGGAAATCGAAAGCTCCACTGAAAGCTGGCAAAACCACTTGAAAGAAACTGAAGGTAGACTTTCAAACCTTGAAGACAGGTTTGCAGCTTGTGATTGCAAAAGGAAAAAAACTCTTAAAAATAACAAGGAGCCAGCAAGTAACAATTCTATGGCTGCAAGATGACACAAAGAAACATAACTTAAGAATAATAGGTGTGAGTGAAAAAGCAAAGGTCAACACAAATGACATTAAAAGTCTATTTACAGAAATGATATCAGAAAACTTCCCCAAGCATGGGAAAATGAAGTGACATTCAGATAAGTGAGGCATATAGAACTCCAGATAGCCATAACCAAAATAAATCTACACCCAAACAGTAAGCAGCAGAGTAAACAGCCTCTCAGAGAGAAACAGACCAGATGCTGGAATATAGCATTCTAGAGAAGACAAGAAGAAAGGAAGTGGGCCCTCTCAATTCAGGAAGAAACTTAAGTAAGAATTGAAGAAAAAGAAAAAAGAAAAGAAAAGAATAGAAAAGAAAAGAAAAATTTAACAGAAGAAGGCAGTAGCTGGCAAGACTTTCGCCCAGAGCCGGACCTACCGTACAAGAAGCACTGTTGGGGCCTGGGGATGAACGGTCACAGTGAAGCTGGTGTCTGGCAAGTCCAAAGGCCTCAGATGGGAGATGCAGTGGCAGAGAGGAGCAGTGGACCAGAGGACCACCGTGGCCGGCAGTGAGTGTGGGAGACTCAGTTGTCCCACAGGAGGACTGAAGACAGGTTTGCAGCTAGGGATCGTGAAAGGAAAGATCTCCTAAAAATAACAAAGAACTAAGACGTAACAATACAAAGGCTACAAGATAACAAGAGGAAGTATAACTTAAGAATAAAAAATGTGAATAAAGAAACAGGGGTAAACACAAATGAAATACAAAGGCTATTTACAGAAATTAAATTAAAGAAAACTTTCCGAACATAAGAAAAGGAAATGTTGTCCAGATATATGGGGCATACCGAACTCCAGCCAGCTATAACCAAAGGAGAGCTACACTCAGACATATAATAATCAAGATCCCAGAAATTCAACACAAGAACAGAATATTAAAAGCTGCCAGAGAAAAGAAACAGATCACCTATAAAGGAAAACCCATCAGAATCACGACAGACTTCCTGACACAAACCATCAAATCAAGAAGAGCTTGGAGTGAAGTATTTCAAGTCCTGTAAGAAAGCAACTTCCAGTCCAGATGGATGTACACTGCAAAGCTACCTTACAAAATTAATGGAGGAACAAGATGCTTCCATGACAAAGAACAACTGAAGGAATTCTTCAGGATCACCAAACCAACCCTATAAAGAATACTGAAGGATATTCTAGAGAGAAATTTTTTTTAAAAAGACCACAGTTCCAGAAACAGCGGCAGAGGGAGATTACTGAGCAGGACAGACAATTGAATGGAGGGGAAAAGTAGGCAGCCAATGGCAGCAAAACAGCATGGCAAAGATGAAGCAATACATGTTGACCATAGCTATTAATGTAGATGGCCTCAATTCACCAATAAAAAAAAAAAAACACAGGCAGAGTGGATCAGGAGACAAGATCCATGAATATGTTTTATACAAGAAACACATTTAACTCAAAAAGGGTTCATAGACTGAAATTCAAAGGACAGAGAACAATGCTCTGTGTGACAGGGAGTCCAGAGAGCTATCCCCAGAGAGAAGTGGGGCTAGCTTGCCCATCAGTGCAGAGTGGGCAAGAAAGACATTGCATTTTTATACAATGGAAAGATACTCAGCTATAAAGAAAGATAACCTTGAGGCTGTTTTGGTAAATGGATACAACCTGAGGTCATGCTCATGGTTGAAATGGTTCAGAATCACATGGATGAATATAATGTTGTCTCCCTAGTATAAGAAACTGAAGGAGTTAGTGGGATCCAAAGTACACAATATATATTGTGAAAGTGAAAGGAGAGGAAGTGTCTAAAAAGGAAAGGCAGTGACTATTGTTAATCTATTATTGTTATTTGAAACCTGTACTGTTTTCATTGTTCTGTTTAGTTTGATTTTATTCATTTTGGTTTTCTAATTTTATTATACTTGATATCATGGACAGCTATTTCAAAGATAACAAAATATATTATGGTAGCCATTATTGATTTCCTATTATCTTGCTTTGAAGCCCTGCATTACATTCATTGTTTTGTTTTGATTGATTTTATTGTATTTTGTTTTGTTTGATTTTATTATGTCTGATGGTATAGGCAACTACTTTAAAGAGAACAAGAGGCATTATGGTAGCCATTCCTGTTTTACTTTTATCTTGTTTTGAAGTACTGTATAGCATCCATTGTTTTGTTTTTATTGGTTTTATTCTGTAGTATTTTGTTTGATTTTATTGTGCCTGATGGTATGGGCAGTGATTTTGACAATAAGAGGCATTATGGTAGCAGTTACCAATTTCCTTTTATCTTGTTTTGACGCCATGTACCATGTCCATTGTTTTGTTTTGATTGACTCTATTCTATTTTATTTCATTTGGTTTTATTCTCTTCAAATTTAAAAAGAAAAGATACTTGCACTCTCATGTTCATTTTAGCATTATCCATGATATTCAAAACATGGAAAAGCACTCATGTCCACCATTGGATGAATAAAGAAAATATGGCAGAGACACGTAATGGAATGTCATTTATAAGAAGATATGACACTTGTCACGACATATATGAGTGTGGAGGTCATTTTGCTAAATGAAATAAGCCAGACACAGAAGGAAAACACTATACATTCTCATTTATACAATGAATCCAAAATAACAAAACTAGTAGAATCATGGTGTAGAATGGTGGTAACCAGGAACTGAAGAGAAAGAAAAACAGTGACACATTGGTTAAGGTGTTCAGTTATGTAAAATAAAAAAGGTCTACAGATCCTATATAGCATAGTGTCTATTGTTAATTGTACTGTACCATCCCCTTAAAATTTGCTAAAAGGATATCTTGATGTGCATTCATAAAACAAATTACTAATAATAAGAAGGTAGGGGAGTACTTCCAGAGGTGATTTTCTCCCTCTCTCTCTCTCTCTCTCTCTCTCTCTCTCTCTATGAAGTATGGTTGATAATACAATGAATGCCACTGCTGTGTGCCATCCAAAGTAGAGGCAGGCTTGTGAGGACATTTCAGTGTTTCTCATCCACCTCATTCCCTGGAGCTGGCACCATGTGACTTCTGGCTTTTTCCCAAAGTCAACATGACTGTGAAAAGTAAGCATTTTTAATTGATCCAGGACATCGAGGTGGCCATGGCAACACAACTAAAGACACTCACCAAAAAAGACTTCCAGAACTACTTTAGAAAGTGGTAAAGAGAGGTAGGATAGTATGTTGAAAGCTAGAAGTAATATTTTGAGGGAGATTAAGAGAAATGTGTCTTTCACTGTAATAAATTTTCTTTAATTTAAACATTCACCATATTTTTCAATCCAATGATAGTGTGATTTAAAAACATGTTGAATGTTTAAATTAAAAAATTCCCCAAAAAAGAGCTATATGCATCTCTGGGTTTTGTAAATGAGGAAGTAACATACTGTCTGTGAAGCAGAATTGGTAACAACCAAGTTACCATTTCTTTGAAGAAGAGGAAAATAAGAATTGGAGAAAAATGAGCAGGAAGAAAAAAAGATCATCTACTCATCAGTAGAGAAGAAAGACCTGGAGGGGAGGACTCATGAAATCTGATGGCATGAACAGAACTCAAACTTAGGAATGACAAATATGAATGCTAAAACCACAAGGGCTCTTTGGCCTTCTTTGTGCTGGGTGAAAGTGCGTAAAGGACAACCCATCATACAGATACACTCAGGCTGACAGCGCTGACGTGACAGTCCTACTTTGTACTGTGATGTGTCGTTTCCATCCAGGGAAGCTCTAGTCAAAAGGGCAGCTTTCCAGTGGGTGGGTCTGATGTGAGGGAGGTGGATTCCATCCGACTTACAGCTGCACCAAGGGCTGACTTTGGCAGCAATTCCTGGGCTATAATTTTATAAACAGTCTTTTCTTTCCAGACTTCCAATGTGAATTTAGACTTCAGCACAGATTCTGTCTCACATCTTTATTTTGTGTCATCACATTCTAATCCGATGACAAACAGTTGGTCTGAGATTTCAGTACATTACTATATTAGTGCAATTTATGTCCTGCGTGGAAGCTGATGATGTGTAAAGTCTATACTGTGGATTTTCCTAGATTCTAACCCAGCACCTAGATGGATAGCATTGCTCTGGTGACCACGATGGTACTTTATTATGAAATCATATGGCTACTTTGTGGTACTGGCTCACCAGAAGATACTGGCAGCAGTATTAATCACATTTCCCAAATTCTGTGCCAAAGCTCTGTATTTCACATTGGAATGATCACCATTATAATCTAGCATCCAATTATGCCATTTCTGCTTGATAAGGTTTTTAGAAATATTATTTTAAAATTTATACTCTTATTTTAAAAGACCAAGGCAGATACAGTGGAATGAATCCAGCTGAGCAAGACAGGAAATAACTACCTACATGACTCATACGGGTATCTATCACTGGCTAGCCAAGGAATTAGCGACTTAATTTTCCCTGCTTGATGAGAGAAGCTGTGGTCATTGGCAAAGCATTTGGCCATGTACATTCTTATTCCACATTTTAGTATATTTTTCAAACTTTTTTTGTACTGGGGTTTTGAACTCAAGACCTCACACTTGCCAGCCAGGCACTGTGCCACTGAGCTAAATCAATTTCCATTTTCAAAGGTCTGAGTCTTGTCTTTTTCAGACTGAACAAGTCATATCAAAAATAGTGCCAAATCATTCATGATTTAAAGACAATTTCACAGAAAAGAAAACCAATCTTCAAAGTTGCTCTGCTCAGGACTGTCCCTGATTTGGGAGCTTTAGACCTGGACTGGGGCACCATGGTGGGATTTAATGCCTAGGGAACCAAGCCTCACCTGGACTTCCTGACTTTGTGTCTGGATATAAACAAGATGCTGGCACGGGCAGCTGTTGAGTCCCTCTGCACATGCCATGGGTTCTCCTCACATCTCCTTGTGGCTGGTCCTTTGATCCTTGCTGACATGAAAGAGGTCAAACAATATCATGTGGCATTCCATGAAATAAATTTTCAGCTAACTCTACTATTTGCACGGTAGTCTGGTTTATAACTTATTATTATTTTTGCCAAGTCAACAAATATTTTTCAAGTCACACTCCTTTTTTGGAGGACTGAGTATAAGGGGGTGTAGAAAGGGCTATTTACTAACTTTGTAGAACTATTTTTAAGACCTTTAAAGGAAGAGGAGTAGATAATTAGCCTATAGTTATGAGTCAACCTGTTTTTTAATGATGTTTAATGAGCAGATGTTGACTTAGTGAGCTATTGCTTTGCTTTAACACTACTCTTGTTAAAGATATGATGTCACCTGAATACCATTATCAGAAGTATGCAATCATATTATATTTTCTAGGGTGTATATCAATTTTACTATGTGATTGAGCTTGCCTTTACAAACATTTTTAAATTTTCTGCACTAGAAACACATCCATGAAAACTACAACATAAGCCATATAGCTATTTTAAAATTTTCTAGTAGCCACATAAAAAAAGAAATTGAAAGTAAATTTAATGGTACACTTTATTTAACCTAATATGTGTACAATACATCACAATTTGGACAAGCCAACATTTTAAGTGCTTAATAGCACATGTGGCCAGTGGGTACTGAATTGGTCTGCACATATCCAGACCATATATGATAAGCCCAGCTGTTTTCCAAGTGAGGTTTTTACACCAATAGCGCTCTGAAAGTGTTTGGAAAAAAATTAATACTTTCAAAAACCTTTTATCATGTGTTAGTACTTTCATCTTATCAAAGCACAAAATAAATGTATATGAAACTAATTGCCTTCACAATTTCTTCTTAGTCACCTTTTAAAACTATAAAGATGGGAGTGACTTATACTGAAATCATAATATTACATTATTATTCCTTATTTAAATGATGTGACTGAAACTTGTACCAAAAAGAGAAGAAAGGAAGAAGGTGAAAAAAGAATTAAGGTGTTTATGTACATATAACAACTCCCCACAAAGAATGTAATCATTATGTACTGCAAACACATAACAATAAAAATAAAATCAAATAAATATAAAAGTAAAAGAAAAAATCACAATAGTAAAATACACTATTTATTATTTACTGCAAAATATTTTTTAATGAAACAAAGTCAGGTGGTAAGTAAACTTGAGATCAAACTCCAGAGCTATTTTCTGTAACACGCGACCACATTGGCATGTTGCTACAGTGTCTGTTTTACTCCATGAAGAGTGTTTTTTTTTTCATGTAATAAACAAGTTCCAACTTGTATTCACTCTGGTAAGAAGTACCTATTACTTAGATCTGGTCAACCAGAATCTAATGTTTATGTTGAAAGAAAAAACCTAAAACATATATTTAATATTAGTATTTGTGGAATGAAAGGGTTGGACGGGAAGTGTCACTATACTTTTTCCTATAAAGAGGTAGAAAGTAAGCCTTTTACATTTTGTGGGCCATAGCTCTGTGAGATTCTATTCTGTTCTAGTAGGAAAGAAGTCACAAAACATACATCCGTGGGTGTGGCCAGCTTTGATCCAAGGGCTGCTTGATGATTACAGGACTAGGTCAAGTGCAGTAGGCATGCACTACTTGTAAGTCTCTTAACCAGCCTTGGTTCTTGGAAAATAGCATTGTCACTGAGCAGAGGCAGCATTAGCATCCTTTACAGTGCTCCAGGCAACCTCTGTACGTCACTGAGAGTTGACTTAGGTGTGACAACTTATTTTTTGTCGAAGTTAGACGATTTCTAGATCCTTATTATTTGAGAGATTCTAATTTTTAATAGAGATAGGAAGTTAAATATTTGAAATGAGGAAAAGCGTACAATAAAATATTTCTTAAATTTTCATGGTGAGGTGGAAGTAAGATTTTTAAAAAACAATTGTGTTGTTTGAAAAAGAAAGACCACTCCTACATTTGTCCTGTGATAGGCTACCAACTATTCACTAATCTTAAGGTCAATCTGTTCTTGCCAGAAAGAACAAATCTTCAACCCACCATTCAGCCTTTAATCTGAAGAGCAGTAATAGTGATACTATGCATGTGATGATGTCCTGGGAAGAAGTCTACTCTCACTACTAACAGAAGTAACACCTGCTCTGTGGCCGGTGGAAGGACCTTTCTGTAGACCTCAAGGGGCTGTGTGAACATAAGATTTTAGGAGGATGGTATTAGGCTAGGATGGGGATGGGGCTTTGGGGAGATTAAGAAGAGTAAGCATAAGAGATGAACATTCTAAGAAGCACTAGCGATAATCAGTGTTATTAGAGAAGCCAATGTTACTTTTGCTTCTTTTTTAATAAAGATTTCAAAAGGCTCTATCTTTACACATGAACATTATAATTCAGAGATCATAGAAATATCAGTATATATTTTGTGGGCCATATCCTATATTTTCATGCTTTGAATCATGCACGGGCATAACCCATAAAGAATGGATTATTTTTCAGTTACAATTAGTGAGCAGGATTTGCTGTCTTATTCCATCTGAAAATGGCTTATAGGGATGCAAACTGCTAGGCAGAAAATGACATCAACTGTAGGAATGGCAAGCAAAGTCATTATTGAATCCTAGAAAGTTAAAGTAAAACCATAGTGATCATGTCATTTAAGATGAACATTTTACAGATGAAAAAATTGAGAGAAGAAAATGAAGAGATGTATCCACGATCACTTATCAGGTGAGGGCTGAGATTTGAGCCCCAAGTCTCTACATGTAGTGAACTTTCTGTTTATACTCATCACTTGTGTTTCTGTGTTTTCTTTTACCTACTCTTCGTTAGAAAGCTGGGTGCTATTCTACTCTTTCACTAAAGTCCTCTTCTTGTAGTGAGTGCCATGCCAGGTTCTTCCATGTGTTACCCGATGTCATCTTACTGAACACCCCCCAAATCTTGCATTGTCACCCCCGTTTTATACATAAAGAAAGAAGGTCACAGAGGGATGAAGTGCAGTGCCCCAGGTGACATGGTCAGCAATTGACCGGAGCAGAGTTATAATCTAGGACTGTCTTCTCTAAATCCAGTTCTTGTAATTGGATGACAAGATTTGGAATCAAAAGCTACAAAAATTATGTTTAAAGCATTTAGCAACTGTTTCAACTTGCAAGTAGAAAAAATAGATTGACAGCTGCTTTAGTGATTCCTTAAGCAACTTCTTAAATTGTGGTTGTCACTATTCCTTTTCCTTCTGGTCTCTGCTGCATTGTTATTTTCTTAAAAAGGGGACAAGTAGTGAGAGATAACAATATAGATAGACTGTGACAAATGAAGTGTTACTGTTTAGATTTGTGGGGTTGGAAAAGACCTAGAGAGCAAATGACAGAACTCTCTCTTCTTTATAGACGGGGAACATCATACTCCAAATCATAAAACTGGTTATGGCTGAGTCCAGCAGAAGTACTCATGTAAACAGACAGCCTTGTACTTATGCCTAGAGCACTGCATAGCTGCAAGCAGTTTGTTGATATAGATGAGATGTGTATAGAGATACATAGAGGTAGAGATAGAGATAGATGTACTGAGGGTTGTCCTCAGTAATGGTAATTACTCTGCACTTCTGGTTTGCCTTGTAGCAGACTATTAGAGATCCCATGGTTTAGAAATAATTCTAGAGGCAGAAAAGTAAAGGGACGAAGTGGGGACTTTAGAAAGGCGTAGTCAGCATACATGGAAGTGCACCCCCGAGCTGCAGCTGAAGTCTGAAGTCAGGTAAGAAAATATGGCATTTGCTACAGTCCACCATGTGCTTGTGTCAGGACACTAATGTTCCATGTTATGAATACTCTGTCACTGAATTTTCAGAAACACTTAGGATGGATATTTGTGTTTCTAGCCGATCTAGATCACTTATCTCTACATTCTGCTGCGGAAGAATGATTATCCTGAAAGATATTCATAATCTCTTTCCTTCCCTATCCATTCTAGGTTTCTCTCACTCTCAGACAAGTAGTCCTTTGTCTCATGGGAGGGCCATGTCATCCTTCCTAAGTGATGTAACTCTTAGCTGCCTTATCTTTGTCAGAATGCCATTGTTTTCATAGATTTTTTTTTACTGTTATGCCAATCACAACAGCTCCAAGAGGCCACCTGTGAGTTTCTCAAGCTCCATGCAAGCATTTTGCTGCCCACTTGGTGAAAAATTAACCTCATCTCCTCCTGAAGAACCTGCTCAATTAGCCAACTGCCATATAGGTAACTCCTTCCAGTGATTTCTGGTTCATACACATGAAGAGTCCAATGGGGCGAAGCAGTAATCAACACTTCAGGTTCCGAGGATTTGCACTGCCCCCACCATACACATGCTTCCCACCACATCATCTTCTAGGACCCAAGAACCTCTGTCTTACCAGAACCTCAAATGATGGAGATGGGCATGCATATTCTATAAGTAGGTAGGACCTGTGTATTGTAGCTATTTGGGCCTGCATAATCACATGTGGGATATACTTTTTGCACAAATGACATCCTACTGCATAACACCATTAACCCTGTAGGTTTTAGACTGAGCTAGCACCTCAGCAGAACTTTTAAATAGGACATTCCAGTGATTTAACAGGTTGGTTGGGGCTGGGGATTTAACACAGTAGCACAGTGCCTGCCTGGCAAGCGTTAGGTCCTCAATTCAATTCCCATACCCCCCCCCAAAAAAAAACCCAAAACAAAAAGCAAACAAACAAACATCCAGGTTGACTGGATCCAGCTGATATTGTTTATGGCAATGTCAGTGGGCTTGTGTTTTGGTACTCATTTGTGTGTTATTTTACCTCCTTCACTAAATGATAATGAGATTTGATCAAGTGAACAATAAGATTTGAACACCAAATAAATAATTGTCTTGATTAGTTCGCTGAAGATGTATGCTTCCTTGACAGATGATAGTTTGAGACTCTGACTTTCTGCAAGAGATACAGAGGAAAAAGCCTGTGTGGGCACTGTAGGTTCAAGTTAGTGAAGAAAAGGTCTCCTCATTTTGAGTAGAGTTTAGGGGTGGTAAGTACAGTTTAGGTGTGATGCTGGGATTTAATCATGGTACAATGCTAGGATCACGGGCACTAGGTAAGGGTATGAGTGCTGTGCTCTAAGTAGCATCGAAAAGATGTAAGAGATATAAAGTACCGTGGTTCTCTTGTTGCTTTGCTACCTTCTACACACCATGAACTATTTCTCTTCTGCAGTACTTGTCTGCCATGCCACCCTGCTTTGGAGCTAGCTGTTGGTGGACTGAAACCTCTACAAACTGAGCCAAATATATCCTTTCTGCTTTAACTTCGGATGTTGGGAGTTTTGTCTCAGCATGGGAAAAGTAACTGAGACATGGTGAAGGGGCATTGTAGGTTCAGTGGAGTTTTTATTTTAAGGACAATGGGAAACAATTGAAGCAGTATATAGGTGGCCTTGGGTATGTGAATTTATGGTGCGGAAGGAGAGAGAATCAACTTTGTACATCACTTTTCTAAAGATTTCTCTGGTTGCTGAATAGAACAGGAGTCAGAAAGTGCCAGAGAAAGGATATAAGTAGACCTGTTTTGAGGCCGCTGAGTGGTTTGGATGGAATATGCTTGCAGTTTGGGAGTGATGAAGCCTTCAGTAAATCATGTTTCTGTAGTTGACGTTGCTGAGTCATAAGGAAGAGAACTGGTTTGTGTCAGCTGTAAAGCCCATGCTTCTTTTTGATTTATGTAGCTTCTTTGCTCTTTCAGGAGCAAATGTCCCTTGTGAAGGCACAGACATGGGAAAGAGGGAGAAGTGGGGTTAAGCTTCCACATACCAAAGCTGCTTTGCAGTAGCTCAGCTGGCACCTCTGCTTCTTCTTAAAGGTTGTCACTTGGACCCAACCACTACTTTATTAAACTGATGCTACCCACAGTTAAGTGGGCATAACCACAGTAAATAATTGGAATGAAAGAGGCAGAGAAAACTGAGAAAATATAGTACTGAGAGGGAAAGAGTCAGTATGAAACCACGTCCCTCCTGTCTTTTCTACAGGCTTCAAGGACTAAAATACCTGCTTCTCTTTGGACCTTTTACTTAGGCTTCAATGGCAACTCATTAAATACATTAAGATGTTTCTCAAATTATTTTTGTGAATATAACTTAGAATAGGATTTTCATCTTGCTGTAGTTGATTTTTTATTTTTGGTTCAAAAAGTACTATATTCTTTGAAGCAGTTTAAAACTGCACTTATTTGACTTACTCAACTCCAAGTGGTTCTCAGCAACATTATCTCAGCTGGGAGATATAAAATCACTGTAACTTTACATCCTCCCACTTTATCTAATATGCTTAAACTTGCCAATGTAGGGGAATTGTATTTTTGCTAGGAGAGTTGAAAAATCATTGTTTCAGCTCATGAAAAATACAGATGTCTTCTTTAGAAAAAAATAGAGATTGGATAAAATATGAGTAAAACGCTTATCCACAAAGCCATTTATAAATATTACCAGCTTTCTGAAATGTGGCCCATTTTGGGCTGAGAGTGGAGAGACTTCAAGATTAGGAACCAGGAGTACTAGGTCTATTTTCTGCTAACTCTGTGACCTTGTGCAAGTCAATTATCTTCTCATGCTCAAATTTAACCCTATAATAAAATAAAGCTAAATAATTTTCTATCTGTTGAGAGTAGTGATGAAATTTCTGTTACTATTGTGAGGGTATAATGTACATTATTTTGTACTCTTTTCCCAGAATGACAGTTTTTTTTCAGAACTTTTAATATTTGAAAATGTGTATATTGAAAAGGACACAGTATTGATAAAACCTACTTATCTCAGACCTACTGTAAAATCAATGGTGATACATATGGTTCTACATTCTGTAATCTAATCAAAAATATAAGAGAAAAAATGCAAGTGGTTTATCAATAGATGAATATCTCTTCAATATGCCAAGTTCTTCAATATCAGAATTTCATTTAAATGGAACAAACCTTTCTTTCTATATAGACTTTAAATAGTTTTCTTTTGGTGTGAGTTTTCTCAGCACTAAAAAATCTCAATTCTTGGTTCAAGGAAAGTTTTTTTTCATAATATAATAACATTTTCACCTTTTCAGTTCTCCCAAAATAGTTCATATTTTTATTTTATCTTCTTATTTGGAGAAGCAATTATCCTGTTTCTCAGTGAAGCAACTTTGTAGTGACTTATCTCAAAGTCTCTCTTTCCCCTGGGATATAGCCTTCTGCTATTCTCTGAAAACTCCATCTCTGAGCTTTTGTTTCTTGGCCAAGAGTATAAATCAAAAATCCAGTTCAATTTGGAATTTAGGCCTTTGCCTTAGTTGCTGTAAGAAACAGACTGGTTTATTTATAACCATGGGTGTCCAGGTTTTCATCACCACAGACGGATGGATGGTTTAGAGCATTCACCTTTAAGATATCCAGAATACAAGCTGTTGATCCTCTGTGGATTGTAAATTTCTAGAGTTGGGCTTCTTGGTTCTTGTCAGCAAGGGAAGTTTTATGATCACCATTACATTAGCTCCTTTGAAATGTTGGGAAGCTGGGAGCCTCCTTCCTATTAGGCAGCCTCGCCTTGACTTTCATACCAATAAAGTTGTTCTTAGACTAGAGTTCATCTTAATAAGCATCATGAGAATTGCACCTGAACTAAGAAATATTTTCCTTCTGTCTGCTCTAAGCTTCAGAATCTCAAGCAGCCTACATGCTTTGAATCTAAGACAAGGCTTACAGCCTAACAGCTTTTTTATCACCTTCCACCAAGCAGCAAAGCCTCCAGGTGGATTAGACTGAGTGTGTGAGAAGCTTAGAAGGTAGCAGATGTCAAACCTCAGTAAAGGTCATTCCATTCGAGCTATTCTCTTTCTGGACACAGATTTCCTCCTGGACTAGTATAGAATAGAAAAGGAGGACTTGGTATTCTGCCACAGACCTTTGGAATGTGTAAGAGGGAGGGTCCTGCATGACAGATGTGCACACAGACAAAGAATCTAGGCTTCTAGGGGAAACATGTAAAAAGACATTGGAATACAAATGAGAAAATATTATTCGGAGAATATTTCTAGGTCAGATACTCTCAGGATTTCTGGAATGTTAGGCTATTACAGTTTCTAAATAAAGAAACTTTCTTATTCAAAAACAGATATTTGTTCATCAGAAAAAAGTGAGAGGTCCACATTGTGGTTCCATCTAAGGAAGGAAGATTTAGGAAAGATCTATCCTCTAATGAGATCTATCCTCTAATGAGGATTAATAACTAATGCTCTTACCTTGTTGAGTAAGATACAGTAAGTTATTGAAGAGATACAGGACAGATGTACTAGAATGGGTGAAAACAAGCTTCAGTAACTCTTCCGAAGAGCCAATATCCACATTATGGTGGCAAACTGCATAATATTAGAATTGATTTAGGGATTTAAAAACTTCATGTGGAACATTGGTTAAAGCTCAGCCTTAGAGGATTTAAGCGACCATCCAGCTTGTGAGTTGCTTCTTTCCTAAGTGGCAGGCTGTGGGAGCGATGCAGTTAATCCTGCCACTTAGAAAGTACAAGCACCAAGATCACACTGATACGTGGAAATGAAGCAGGCTGTGCGTTTTTTTTTTTTTTAAACAGAGTTAGCTGATTGGTATCTTTCTGCCTGGTCTTCAGTCTCCTGAACCCAACTCTCCCAAGAAATCTGGTCTTCTAGAAGACAGTCCAAAAGTCAAGTACAAACAGATTCTTCTTGAAAGTACTTGACTAATTCAGTGGCTAAATCTGAATATTTATGCCCAAATTTCCAGTCCTGTGCTAAATAATTGCTCATTCGAAAATGTCAGAAGAAAGGAAAGATGAATGGACTTTTGAGTCAACCTACTTTATTCCTTACACCTGAGTCAAGGGTTTTAATTTACTTTCTAAGACTTTACTTGGGTTTCAATCTGCAAAGAATTTAATGCCAGATGGGTGGGAAACAAAGGTGTATTAGAAAATTATTTGTATTTTTAAAATGTTGAATTGATGATCTTATTGCCGGGAACTTCCACTCACTTTCTCTGGATAGAAACCAGGTATTTCTGAGGGTAGATAAGAGAATTGTCTTCATATAGCAAAACAGAACCCATCACAAACCGGTGAGCCATTGGAGTGTCTTCATTAAAAAGGATCTTGTCATTGGGAGTTCTCACTGGAGCCAAGCCAGTTCCCTGGGGAAGGCTGGTGTTTGCTACTTGCAGAGCTGGCTGTCAGGCTGGTCCTGTGTGTTTGTAATTAACTATGATGTCTGGATGTTGATAGAGTGAGTCTGGCCAATGGTTCCCCTCCAAAAAGGGGTTTCCTGGCTCACTCTCCTATGTCAGAAATGCCAAGTTGGGAGTTGCCTGGAGACTCCAGAGATGCAGATTCATTTGGCTGAGCTGTGGTTGTGAAGCCAAGTGCTGAAAAAACAGATCAGAGACCAAAGCTGAGTTGTAATCAGTGGGCTTCTCTAACCTTCTGGCTCTTCTGCTTTCCAATGTTATGGTTAATGTTTTAAACCATATTTAATAAACATGTTATTAGCAATTTCCAGTCTTTAGCCTCTCCTCAATCTTTCTTTTTTTTATCCATTCAAAGAACCAGCTCTTCAATTCACTGATTCTTTGTTTGTTTTTTTAAATTTTATTTAAAGAGAGAAAACAAAGCAAAACAAAATAAAGGGTAGCAACAATACAGAATTCCAAGGAAAAAAGGAAAAGAACAACAACAAACAAACCTAAGAAATTATTACTTGACAAATTACATACTGACTTCTTTGAAACAGTTGTACAAATTACAAAGTTAAAACATGTAATGTAGACATTCAAACAGTGAGACTGTTAACAGTTCTGCTCCATGATCTGACAAAAACAGCAATATGGTCATCCATCTTACCCACTCAAATATACATGCAATTATATCAAAAGGGTAAAAATTAAACACAACAATACAGAGCAAAGTAGATCACAAGAAAGCAATGTAAGAGACAAAAATTTCAAAAATACAAAATCAGAGATATTCATTCTCTATCATACTGACTCTTGTTTTCTTCCAAATAGTTGTCCATATTGTCACATACAGGGAATTCACATGAAACAACCTAGTATGGAATCGATCTGAGCAGGACGAGGAGGGCATTTCAGGTCTTCAAGACCAGACATTAGGGAAGCCATGAATGGCTGTCATAGTGTCTCTCATTCTCCTCAAAACAGCTGTCCATACCTTAATGTGTGTTAAACTTAAACAAGGCAAAGCAAGCTAAAATCACTTTGAACAAAGAGTGATAGTTTTGTTGGACTTCACATCATGACATTATGGAATCAGCACTGGGTATTGTATCTCCTCAATCTTTCATCAATGGTTTTCCCTCTTTTCTTTAGGTCAATGGAGATGGCTGGCTTTACAATGCATGTGAATATGTATAAATGTGTTTCTGGCTAGACAGATTGGGGATTTGTTTTTACTAGCTCTATAGGTTTTTTATAGCATCTGTTCCTTATGAATCAGATATGAACCAGGTAATATTTTTTTTTACCAAATCTGACTAGTTTTCCTGTCTTAAGAAGGCTCTTAATGTGGAGGAAGAGGAGACAAAGGAAAGGGAATGAAAAAAAGGAATTAATATGTATTTTGTACCTATACCAGTTTCCCACAAAGTGTGTCAACATTATATACTACTAATAAAAAAGAAAAATTAAGTTGTGTTAATTATTCATATACAGAAAAAGGAAAACTCAAAGTTCACATTATCAGAACTTAGTTGAAATTATAGACGCTTGCAAAACACATTCTCCCTGAATTTCGTTGAAGGAACAATTTTATTCTGTGTTCTGGTTCATGTAGGGTACAGTCACACTTCGTAAATGGAGGAGTGAAAGCTTTGGCGACATGCCTGGCACAGTACAGAACCTGTTCTCAACGTGAACCATGCAGATGTTGATGACATAGTCTTGGACATCCAGAAACAGCAGCCACTTCTCAACAGAATTACAATGGGGAGCAAAACTCAAAATGAGTTTGGGGTCCAACCTACAGATTCCATATGTATCACATTCATTCCACAAATATACATATATAGCATCTATTATATGTCAAAATACATGCTAGGCTCAAAGCTCACTTTGCTGGCTTTGAAGGAGTTTAAAATTGGAGGATCAAGAACTAGGTAGTGGGAACAACTGTATCATAGGGCAGGACCATTAAACTGAAGTTAGAAGTGGTAAGCCAGAAAAAATTCTTGAGAAAATTTGTGCTAGAATGAGTAGAAGTCTTTTAGGTAAGTATCACTTAAATAGTATTTTGTGGATGAGTACCATGCTGAAAAGTGTTATTATATAACAATATAACAAGGTAGGAAGAGTTTGAAAACATTTGTAGCTATTTGGTTATATTTGCAAAAATATAAGGATGTGATTTTGAAAAAGTATCAAGAGCTATTGGATTTTAAAGACATAAATTTTCACTGTAAATAGTGTGACAAGCACTGGCCCGGGTCTCAGGCAAAGAGACAAGTATGTGTGTGGTAGACTGAATAACAAATTCCACTACTCCCTCAAAATATCCAAGTCCTAGTTCCTAGAACTCATAAATATTATCTTACACAGAAAAAATTTTTTTTCAGGTATAGTTAAGAACTTTGACTTATCTTGTCTATTTGTTCATTTTCTGTTGTTATAGTATAATATTTGAGGTTGGATAATTTATGAAGAAAGGAGGTTAATCCAAGATAAACAGAAAAATTTTCAATAAGATACTGTTAAACAGAATGCAGCAAATCATCAAGAAGATTACACACCATAACCAAGTGAAAGTCACCACAGGTATGCAGAAATAGTTCAACATACATGAATCAATAAATGTAATATAGCATACTACCAGAGCCAAAGACAAAAATCATATCATGTCAATAGATGAACGAAAAGCTTTTGACAAAGTCCAGTACTCATTCATGATAAAAACCCTACAGAGAATTGAATAGATGGTCTTTATCTCAATCTGATAAAAGCCATCTATGGAAAACCAACAGCAAACGTCGTACTAAATGGACAAAAGCTGAAAGCTTTCTCTCCAAAATCAGGAGAAAAACAAGGATGTCCCCTGTCTTTACTCTTACTCAACGTAGTCCTTTAAACTTCAGCCAGAGCAATTAGACAAGAGAAAGAAATAAAAGGAATAGCAATAGGAAAGGAAGAAGTTAAATTATCATTATTTGCAGGTGACATGATACTCTACCTAGAAGACCCCAAAAACACCACTAAAGAACCATTAGATTTAATAAGCAAATCCAGTAGCATAGCTGGATACAAAAATCAACATTCAAAGATCAATAACCTTCCTGTGCATGAATAACAAACTCACTGAGAGAGAAATTAAGGGAAAAAAGCCTTTCATGATAGTATTCAAAAATCAAATACTTAGGAA
Source organism: Dolichotis patagonum (assembly GCA_004027295.1). Taxonomy (NCBI): domain Eukaryota; kingdom Metazoa; phylum Chordata; class Mammalia; order Rodentia; family Caviidae; genus Dolichotis; species Dolichotis patagonum. The sequence continues at coordinate 56,285 of PVJX010006476.1, read as the reverse complement.
TCTATCTGATGAAGAATGTAAAACGCCTCTACATTAAATACTATAGTACCCTGGAAAAGTAGATTGAAGAGGATATTAGAAAATGTAAAGATATTCCTGCTCTTGGGTAGGAAGAACCAATATAGAGATAATGGCCATACTTCCAAAACTGTTATAGAGATTTAATATAATTCTGATCTAAACTCTGATAGCATATTTTACAGAATTAAAGAAAACAATCCTAAAATGCATTTTCTAAAATGTATTTGAAACCAGAAAAGACTAGAATAGCTAAAGTAACTCTTGGGCAAAGAAGGCAAGACAGGAGACATCACAATCCTTGACTTGAAATTATACTATAACGCTACTATGGTAAAACAGCATTGTACTGGCAAAACAAAACAAACAAACAAAAAGCAGACCTGAAGATTAATGAAACAGGTTAGAAGATTCAGAAACAACTGTAGACACACTAAGTCACCTTATCTTTGACAAAGCTGACAAACACATTCACTGGGAGAAAGATAGCCTCTTTAATAAATGGTGCTGAAAAAACTGGCTATGCCATACTGAAGATTAAAATTGGACTCATATTTCATCATGCACTAAACTAAGTTAGGAATGGATCAAAAATCTAAATATTAAAACAGAAACATTAAATCTACTGGAAGATAGAATAGGTAAAATGCTTGAAGACACTGGTATAGACAAAGACTTCATGAATAAAACCCCAGTCACACAGGAACAGTTGGTATTTCATCTTATTAAAAAGCTTTTGCAGAGAAGGGGAAACCACAAACAGAGTGAAAAGATAACCCACAATGTGAGAAAAAATGTTTCCCAGCTGTTCCTTAGACAAAGGTTTGCTATCAAAAACATATAAAGAACTCCAAAAAATCAGACCTCCCAAATTTAAAGACCCAGTCCATAAATGGGAATCTGAGATGAATGCACATTTTTCAGTTGAAGAAGTGCAAACAGAAAATAAATATATGAAAAAATGTTTGACATCACTGGCCATTTGAGAGATGCAAATTAAAACAGCACAGAGATCCCATTTTACCTCAGAAAGAATGGCTATCATCAAGAAATCAAATAATAATAAATACTGAAGGGGCTGTGGGGTAAAAAGAACACTTCTCTATCCTTGATTGGAGTGTAGACTGGTGCAACCACTGTGGAAATCAGTGTGGAGATTCCTCAAAAAACTAGAATTGGAGATCCTGTTTGACCTAGCTATTCCCCTTCTTGTGATCTTCCCAGAAGAATTAAAAACATTGTATCACAGTGATATATGTACACCATTGTTTATAGCAGCACAATTGTAATGTCTAGATCTTGGAAACAACCCAAATGCCCATCAACTGAGGATTGTATAAAGAAGATGTAGTACCTTTATACAATGGAGTACCACTCAGCTATAAAGAAGGATAAAACTGAGATGTAACTAGAGACCATACTTATAAGTGAAATAAATTAGATTCACATGTGTAAATATCATACTGTCATAGTGTGAGAAGCTGAAAGAATAAATAAGATCCAAAATGTACAATAGGCATGATAAAATGGGAAGAAATTTCAAAAAGAAAGGGATGGGGAAATGGAGAAAAAGAAGAAAGGGAGAAACAAAATAAAAGATAACTAAGATATACTACTAATTTCTCTTAGTTCATTGAAAAGGAAATGTTGTGCTAATATCATTTGGATGATTAAATGCTGATACCTTGTACTCTGAGTAACTAATTTGACGATAACAACACAGAATGTATTAACCATTGTTATCCTAATATCCTCTTTAGAGATTTTGTTCTTTTTTTCTCTTTAAAATAAAAAAAAATCTTGAATTTAAAAAAATCTGTTTGGCCTAATAAATTGTTTTGAGCACTTAATGAGACAGAAATTATAATTAAGTCCTAATCGTGGCATTAACAGCTTTACAACTCATGTTCCCTCAGTCACCACGTGAATAAACTGAGTTCGCCTCCTGGAGAATGCAGACCTTGTAGAGAGAGGTGCCAGGCACTGGCTTTTCTAATTACATATCTGAGGCCCTAGGTGTGTGGATGAGCATTCTCATGGAGAATTCTGCCCAGATGGGTCCAGAAGAACCATCTTACTGAGCCAATCTTCACTTGATAATACACAGCAGTATGAACTAAGTAAACAGGTTGTCATTTAAAGCCACTAAGGATGGAGGTGTATTATAGAGAAAATTCTAGCTGATCTAGAGACGAGAGGGATCAAAATAGGACATGAAGGATAGTGACATGGCTCTTTTGGCCTCATCCAAGGCAGACTAGATATGGGCTTGAACTATGATTCATAGGTTTAGGATTCAACATTAGTAATTATGTTTTCCTCCCAGCCTGTGAAAACTTACAAAAATCACCATAGATATCAAGAGGAATTAACATTAAATATAATTTGTGTCTCTGAGCAGAGAACAAAGGGTTCTATCTCATTTGCCTGGGGCTTAAATGTAAGACCTATTGTCTTCAGAGTTGGAGTTTAATGGGCAAACTGTTAATGTGCAGTTCAGCATAACTGAATAAAAACTAACAACAAATTTTACTAAAATGTGTAAGTTATAAATTCCCTATAATGAATGTGATCATTATGCATATCTAAATCGTACCAATACATTTCATTAAAAAAAGAAATTATGTACAGGTGCAAATTCTCTCTGATGAATGTGGTCATATGTATACCTATAACATACCAATAAAATTAAACAAAAAATTTGTAAGCAACACAAAACAAAAAGAGAAAAGCAATTGAGAAATTCAGCTTTACCTTTTGATAACTCCAACTGAACTTATCTTTCTCCCTCCTCCTACCTCATCTGGCCAGCTCATACATAAGTGTGTATTGTACATCTGCTGTTGTGTTGAGCACAAGTCTACATACTGGACATTTGATAGTGAGCAGGGCAGACACAGACCCCACAGGTCTCAGTTTGGCAAAGAAGGCAACCAAGCAAACACTGATTAAGTTTTGAAGCTTAAGCTTTTTGCTCTTTCCAAAAACATCAAGCATGTCTTTCTGCCTCTGTGATGCCTGCTGTCACGTACATCCAGCCTCCATCAAAGGTTTGGCATCTGCACCTTGCAGTAGGACACTTAGATTGCTTCATGATAACCTGAGATCAGCTGTTTGAAATCCTGCATCACTAAATTATTGATGTGGCTCATGACTGCAGCAGAGAGCGTGGAGTCAAAAGGTGTGAGGGAAGACATTACACATCTGGTGGAGGTTTTTATGGGTTTACAGGTGAGCCTATCTGTGCCAGGCTATGGTGTGCATTTTTAATTTTTGCTATAAAACACCTGATGTTTAGAGATCACAAATCAGATATATTGCATCTAACATTAAAAACATCTCATAATTTACCAGAATAAATCAATCAGTGTTTTCCTAGACATATTAGGACTAAAACAAGAGTTGAACAAAAACGGAAAAATCCCTAGAGGTATAGTTGGCTTAAAGGTGTTTCTAGAAATATTGAATCCCAGGGGCTAGAAAACTGTATTAGAGATATCCTTGAAAGGTATTTCTTCAAGTGATGGAAAAATGGTTTCCAGAGAGTTGTTTATTATTTGGCAGAAGGAACAAGTTTGTTAGTCACAGAGGACAATGAGCTCTGAATATTTCTCCAGTTATTTCAAATATGTGCTTCACATGGCCTTCTTTGATCCTTGTGTCCATTTTTTCCATATGAGAACTGCCATCTTCAAGACTAAGGAAAGCCAAAGGCATGTAAGCCAAATCAGCTAAAATTTAACAATACATTAGCCATTCTGCTCAATAGATTTATAAAGGAGTGACTTCATCATTCTATCAGGGTGGTCTTTTATATTTGTGGGTATCATTTATTCCTCTTATTTTCCATATTTATAATTATAGGTTACAAAGACTAGACAACTAGAACAGTCTTCCCCTCCATCGGTTATCCTTGGTTCTATTTTTATATTTTGGGTATAATACTCCTCCTTCTGCTAATAACCATGGGAGTGATGGCCAGGAAATAGACTTCTGTTCTTCACTTAGAGATGACCTAACTTCTTGGTTATCTATTGTATATCTTAGACAGTGGACCCAAAATAGAGCATTCCAGTCCTTATAGTGGGCAGAAGCATGTTAGGCTAATTGACAGAGAAGCGAGGTATTTTATGCAAGTTAAAAGTGCTGTCCAAATATAATGTGATGTGTTAAATTTAATCTCCTGATATTATACTGTCTGGTAGCCATTTTTGTTTCTATTCTTTTTTTTGGACTGGGGGGTGAGGGAGACCACTCAGGGACAGCCGTGGTCTTTTGTTTCATGTTGAAGTTGCATCCCTTTCACCACAGAATATCATTCTCCTTGTTTTGGCATCAGGTCTCAGTAGTGAGCTCTTCTTAGTTGGCAAATGTGCACTTGCCTCGTGAGAAATCCTGGCTGGTCTAATTTCCCAACTAACAGGCATAAAGTTAAATTTTGCAATTACAAGATTATTTCTTCAAAGTCACAATATTTAGCGGTTGTACACAGAAATCTCAGGATGTGAAGTTTTAAAATGCTTTCACTAAACGTTACTACTGTTTCAACTCTAAAATTGTGCAGTCATTTTCTTTTTTAAAAAATTTTCACAATTTATTAATCATTTATCTTTGATGAACACTTAGATTATTTTCAGTTTTTGCCAATATGATCAAAGCTGTGATAAACATCCAAATTATATATCCTTAGATTGTATTACTTTTCTTTTCTTTTTTTTTATTTTAAAGAGAATAAAACAAAAGAAGGCAGAACAAAGCAGATCAGAACAGAGCAACATAAGCAACACAGCACTTTACAATAAGACAACTGGACATTAAAAGTAGCTATCAAAATATCTCTTTCTCTTCTATAGTTGAGCATAATTTCAAATACAATAATATCAAACATAACAAAATATGTTTCATTTTGTTTCATGTTCATGTCAAAACAATGAAAGAATTACAGGACATTCTGAACTGAATAACAGAGAATGATCAATGGCTACTATAATATCTCATTTTCAATAAAAAATTTGTTTATACTATCACATATATTAAAATCCCAATAAGACACAACATGATAGAACTAATGGTAACAGCAGACTAGAACCATGGTAGGACTTCTAAGCAAGACAATATTAAATCAGCAATGGCTGCTATAATGTTTTGTTTTCTTTAAAAAAGCTGTTCATACCATCATGCATAATAAAGTCAAACAAAACAGACTAAAACCATTCCAACTGATGAATGAAAACATTGAAAGGCTTCAAAGCAATGAAATGGGAAATCATGATTACCATCAAATTTTATATACTCTTACCAACTTTCATACTAGGGAGCCTATACGGTATTTACACATGTGAGTTTGGTTTATTTCGCTTATGAGTATAGTCTCAAGTTGTGTCCATTTTTTTATAAATATCTCAATGTGATCATTCTTTATAGCTGAGTAGTACCCCATTGTATAAAAATGCCACAGCTTTTTTATCCATTCCTCAGTTGATGGGCACTTAGGTTGTTTCCGAGATCTGGCTATTACAAATTGTGCTGCTATAAACATGGGTGCACATATATCACTGTGGTATGACGTTTTCAGTTCTTGTGGGAATATGCCTAGAAGTGGAATAGCTGGGTCAAATGGGACTTCCAATCCCAACTTTTTGATGAATCTCCAGACTGACCTCCACAGTGGCTGCACCAGTCTACACTCCCACCAACAGTGTAGAAGAGTTCCTTTTTCCCCACAGCCTCTGCAGCACTTGTTGTTGGTAGTTTTTCATTTTATCCTGGCCATTCTTTCTGGAGTGAGATGGAATCTCAGTGTGGTTTTAATTTGCATTTCTCTCATGACTAATGATGATGAACATTTTTTCATGTATTTATTTGCCATTTGTATTTCTTCATCTGAGAACTGTCTATTTATTTCAGATACCCATTTTTGGGTTGAGTCTTTGAATTTCGAGGGTCTGATTTTTTCTAATTCTTTATAAGGTCTAGGCTGAAGTCCTTTGTCTGAGGGACAGTCCATTAAGATTTTTTCCCAATTTGTGGGTTTTCTTTTCACTCTGCTGGAAATCTCTTTCAACATGCAGAAACTCTTTAATAAGATATGGTCCCAGTTATTGATTCTGGGAAGTATTTCCTGTGTGGTTTGATTCTTGTTCATGAATTCTCTACCTACCCCTATATCTTCAAGATTTTTACCTACTTTGTTTTCCAACAGATTTAGTGTTTCTATTTTAATATTTAGATCTTTTATCCATTTAGATTTTAGTTTAGTACATGGTGAAAGGCATGGCTCTAGTTTTAGTTTTTGGCATATAGAGAGCCAATTTTTCCAGCACCATTTGTTAAAGAGACTGTCGTTCATCCAGCGAGCATGTTTGGCCCCTTTATCAAAGATAAGGTGGTTGAGTGGGTTTGTGGTTGTGGTTGTATCTTCCAATCTATTCCATTGATCTTCAGGTCTGTTTTTATTCCAGTACCATGTTGATTTTATTACAGTAGCTTTGTAGTATAATTTCAAATCAGGAATTGTGATGCCTTCTGCCTTGCCTTTGCTGCTTAGAATTGCCTTTGCTATTCTAGGTCTCTTCTGATACCAGATGAATTTTACGAGTGATTTCTCTAGACCTATGAGGTATGTCAGTGGTATTTTGATTGGGATTGTGTTGAATCTGCATAGTAATTTTGGGAGAATGGCCATTTTCTCAATGTTTGTTATTCCTATCCATGAACAAAGGATGTCTTTCCATTTTCTGAGGTCCTCTTCAATTTCCTTTTTCAGGGTATTATAATTTTCCTTGTATAGCTCTTTTACTTCTTTTGTGAGATTGAATCCTAAGTATTTCATTTTTTTGAATGCTAGTGTGAAGGGTGTGGCTTCTCTTATTTCTCTCTGTGTTTTTGTTGTTAGTGTATACGAATGCTATTGACTTTTTTTTTATTTAAAGAGAAAAGAAAAAAAAAAAGAATAAAGGATAGCAACAATACAGAATTCCAAGGAAAAAAGGAAAAGAACAACAACAAAAAATCCTAAGAAATCATTACTTGACAAATTACATACTGACTTCTTGGAAATAGTTGTTCAAATTACAAAGTTAAAACATGTAAAGTAGACATTCAAACAGTGAGACTATTAACAGTTCTGCTCCACGATCTGACAAAAACAGCAATATGGTCATCCATTTTACCCACTCAAATATACATGCAATTATATCAAAAGGGTAAAATTAAACACAACAAAACAGAACAAAGCAGATCACAAGAAAGCAATGTAAGAGACATAAATTTCAAAACTAGATAATGAGAGATATTTGCTCTCTATCGTATTGACTCTTGTTTTCTTCCAAATAGTTGTCCATGTTGTCACATACAGGGAATTCACATGAAACAACATAGCATGGAATTGATTTGAGCAGGACAAGGAAGGCATTTCAGTTCTTCAAGACCAGACAATAGGGAAGCCAAGAATGGCTGCCATAGTATCTCTCATTCTCCTCAAAACAGCTGTCCATACCTTCATGTGTGTTGAACTTAAACAAAACAAAACAAGCTAGAATTACTTTGAACAAAAAGTGATAGTTTTGATGGATTTCACATCATGACATTATGGAATCAGCACTGGGTATTGTAGTGTCTCTTTTTCTTCAAAGTAGTTGTTCATTACAACATGTGTTATATAGTTGGTTCTTGTAAACTGTTTATAAGCACTATGCATGCATGAGTCTCTACATCTATATCTATCATTTCTGTATTAGGGGGGAAAGCAAAACAAAGCAAGATAAAACAAAACAATTCCTAGAAAAGCATGAGGCAAAAAAGTCACATAAAACCACAATACAAGTTGATCTACAATGGTTACCATGATGTCTCAGCAGTATATAACAACATTTAGATCTCTTTTTAAAAAGAGGATAAAATCAAACAAAACAAAACAGGATAAAGCCAATCAAAAGAAAACATTGAAAGTGACACAGGACTTCAAAACAAGATAATAGGAAATCAACAATAGCTACCATGGCGCTTCTTTTTAGCTTCAAAATATCTGCCCATACCATCAGACATAATGAAATCAAGCAAAACAAAACAATGAAAATGATACATTACCTCAAAACAAGACAACAGGAAAGTAACAATGGCTACCACCTTCCCTTTTTATGTTTCTTCCCCTTTCACTTTCACAATATCTGTTGTGCATTTTGGGTCCAATAACTCCTTCAATTTTTATACTAGGGAGACAACATGGCATTCACCCATGTGAGTCTGAGCCATTTCACCCGTGAGCATGGTCTGAAGTTGTGTCTATCTACCTACAAGAGACTTGAGATTATCCTTCTTTCCAGTTGAGTAGTTTTTTATTGCATAAAAATACCATATCTTTCTTATCCATTCCACAGTTGATAGATATGTTACTCCTGCTTTTTTCTGGGTCCCCATTGCTAGCAGTATTATCTTCTCTCCTGCAACCTCAGTCCATGAATTTTCTTTCAAGTCAAATGTGTGTCTTATGTAAAACATATTGACAGATTCTGTTTCTCAATCCACTCTGCCCATTTTTCTTTTTATTGGTGAATTGAGGCCACCTACATTAATGCTTATGATATGCACTGGCTCATCTTTGCCATGCTATCTTTCTGCCATTGGCCCCCACCTTTTCCCTCCATTGAATTGCCTGCCTGGCTTGTCAATCCTGCTATACTACTGCTTTGGCAACAGAGGTCATCTTGATCCCTCTCTAGAATATGTTTCAGCACTCTTTGTTGGGTTGTTTCGGTGGTAATGAATTCTTTCAGTTGTTATTTGTTGTGAAGTATCTTATTTCTCCATTAATTTTGAAAGACAGGTTTGCAGTGTATATCCATCCAGGTTGGAAATTTTTTTTTTCAGGACTTGAAATACTTCACTCCAAGCATTTCTTGACTTGACGGTTTGTGTTGAGAAGTCTAGCATGATTGTGATAGGTTTTCCTTTAGATGTTTGTTTTCTCTAACAACCTTTAATATTCTGTTCTTGTGCTGAATTTTTGCGATCTTGATTATTAGAAGTTTGGGTATAGATTTATTTTGGTTATGGCTAGTTGGAGCTCTATTTTGCTTGTTTGCATGTCAGGTCTTTTTCCCATGCTTGAGATGTTTTCTGCTATTATTTCTGTAAATACTCTTTTTACAGAAATGTAGGTTAGGTGAAATCCTGGTGCCTGGCCCATTCCACTACACTGTGGATAGGCAACAAACACAGGAAGTGCCTGGGATCCCACAACCAGTTTGTCTGGAGGAACCTAGGAAAATGTCAAGATGAAAGAGCAAAAGACACTCTCAGACCGTCAGCCCACACAGAACAAGTCTAAGAGACATAGACTTGTCAAATTTTTACATTTGTGTTGCCCCTTGCTTTTTTCCTGACATCTATCAATCTTAAATTATTTTCCTCTGTATAGTCTTACAGCCATTGAATTGTTATTTTCTGATTCCTTGTTACTTTTAAGAGATCTTTCCTTTCACAATCACTTACTACAATCCTGTCTTCAAAGTTTGAGTCTTATTCTTCAGTTACTTTCAAGTAGTGTTGCCATCTTTCAGTGGAGATTTTAATTTCTGAATATCTCTGAACCTGTTTCATGAATTGTAATTCTTTCCTATATTTTCCATTCAAGGTTTCTATCATTTTCCTGTGATCTTTTAAAAATCTATGTCTTCTTTAGATATTCTTAGCAATTTTTTCATGTTTGTGATTTTTTTCTTTTACTTGAGATATTATTTCTGATCTGATTACTTTTACAACTCATAAAGTTGTTTCTTTACTTCAGTTGCCATCATCCCAGAAATTTCAGGTGTGTGACTTCCAATTTATTCTACGTCTATGTCTCTTAGACTTGTTCTGTGTGGGCTGATGGTCTGAGAGTGTCTTTTGCTATTTCATCTTGACATTTTCCTAGGTTCCTCCAGACAAACTGGTTGTGGAATCCCAGGCACTTCCTGTGTTTGTTGCCTATCCACAGTGTAGTGGAATGGGCCAGGCACCAGGATTTCACTTAACCTACATTTCTGGGGAGGAGTGGAGGGATAACAGGGTAGCTTCCTCTGACACGCATGGCTACACCAAGACTCCTGATGGCAACAGGTGAATGAGGCTTTGGCTGGCTGCTTCTCCTGGCCCACATTGGTTACTGGTTCCTGATAGCAATGGCAGCCAGCAGGCTCATGGGGTGTGACTCTGTGGGGTCATTTTGTTTAATAAAAAGACATTGTTGAGAGCTGAAGTTTTTGTATTCTCCTAAAATTATTTTACTTTGATGAAGAAACTCCTATAGGAATTAAACCTTGTTTTGTTCTTTAAATTACAAGGGAAGAATTACAGGGCTTTCTGAACCTAATAACAGAAAATGATCAATGGGTACTAAAATATCTCATTTTTGATAGAAAAATTTTGTTTAAATTATCACACATATTCAATCCTGTAATTCTTTCACTCTTTGCATGGCTTTATACTATTTTCTTATGTTTGATATTATTGTATTTGAAATTATGCTCAACTATAGCAGAGTAAGAGATATTGTGATAGCTACTGTTGATGTCCGGTTGTCTTAATGTAAAGTACTGTGTTGTCTATGTTGTCCTGTTCTGATCTGCTCTGTACTGCCCTCTTTTGTTTTATTCTCTTTAAAATAAAATTAAAAAAAAAAAAACTATGAGGGAACACATACAAATCCATACACCAGAAACAGGTAACATCAGATACACAAAAATTGGTCACAACAGCCTATTACATCAAACAAACAAATATATAAATAAATAAAATGTTTCCTGATGTCTCTAAGTGAAACACACTTGCTTTTTGAAAACATGAAAAATGTTGACATAGAGGTCAGAAGCACTCACTTAATAGCCAGGCCATATAAAAGGAAGACTTCTGAACCCTGATCAAGATCTTAGTTTCAAACTTAAATGTGACCTTGTTAAGTCACTGATCTTTCTGAATCTCCATATAGGGAGGAATGAGCTTAAAGTAATAGCTTTGATATTTCTTCTGACTTTAATCTTGGAATTTGATTCTGAGAGCAAAACCTTGGCATTGTACTGTATTCTTGGGTTTATTCATGTTGCTTCGGATCTAAGATGACTTCTTCCTTCCTTTTTTCCTTTCTCATCATTTTCTGAATGCCTATGGTATACCTGGCACACTGCTAGGAGGACAATAAAGCAATGGCAAAGACAGAAGAGGGACCTGCCCTCATGTAGGTGGGTTTAATAAACCCAGAAAATCAGCAATATGTCCACCTAAGTCTGGGAAATCTTTACAAGATTTTGCCACTATGGCTTCTGTTGTCTTCCAAATCTGAAGTTGCAAGGCTAAGCAAAAGCCAAGGCAGAGCCTTGCCTCGCATTTTAACCTCAAATTTGTGTTGTCTGACAGAAAAGAGTTGAAGTTTAGAGGCTGGAACCAGGAAGGCAAAGGGTAGGGCATGATCTAATGGGTACCTTGTCACCTGGTTCTCCAGTCTCATTATTTCTTTTATAATCTCTATTAGAGGGGCAGACTGGGTGATCAGGTATCTTGACCCGGTCACATAGCAATAGGAGCCACATTTCCTGCTTGTCAGGATAGAGCACTAAAGATGCACTTGCACCCCTCCTCCTGACCACAAGGTTCTGTGTGGTTACACATGATGAACTAGAGAGACTAGTGCTTTAAACAGCTTTAAAAAAATGAAAAATCCCTCATGAAAAGAACCTTTGTCTCCTTCATCCATATTTGAGAGAGGGCAAAAATAAGATGATTTTTTACATGCTTTGGAGAAACCTCCTGAAAATTGGAACTGAAACTTGTGATAATCTTTTGCCAAATGAAACTGGCTTGGATCCTTCAAGGCTGACACTATCCTGTACCTCCAAGAGTCATTACGACTCTACTTATCCTGGCAAGAGGAGTCAACGTTACAAGGCTGTACTTGTCACACACAGGAAGGGACATTTGTAATTATTAAGTGGCAGCTCATGGGTCTTGTTTGAGGTAGTGAAGGAAGGGCTTTTGAGAGGGTTATGTGAATTAGCAGCTGGAAGTAGCTTAGTCTGATAATCGGTATGGAACAAGCAGGTAGTGATCTGGAGCAGCTGATAGATACACAGATTTCGGATGAACTGCAGCTACATTTCATGTGATAAAAAATTGTTTTGGAACTGGTCATGAACTTACAACTCAAAATCATAGCTTTCTCTGCTTTTTATGGACCAGAAATTCATCATTGGAGGATTTGAGGGTTAGATAATAGGTATTTTCCAGGTATCAAAACTTTTTAGGAGATTTTTTACAAGAATTAATACTTCAGCCTCTTTGGACCAACCCCAAGGAGACTGTTGAGAAGAGTGAGCCAAATAATTCCTGAGAACAATTTCAATGTGAGAGGTGAACGGGAACTGTCATCTGCGGAGATTGCGATGTCTTTCAAAGTAACAATATTAGATGTTCTCACCTGATGTTTTATTTAAATCATACAACATCCCTTTAGGTAAATATAGTCATGCCAATTTTATAAATGAAGAGATTATGGCTTAGAGGGTTTATGTCTTAACCTTTAGTACTTCCATGGTTTGATATTAGATTTAAAATCAGATCTAATTTCAAAATCCAAACTCCTTTCCCAAGCCCAAGATAGACGAACACATACAGAATAAGAAAGTGGTCTATGCTGGAGTGGGAAGAGTTGGAAGACAAAACTGATTCTCTTCCATTTAACTTTTTTCCCAAGAGGCTATAAAACTGGCACTAAGTTGTAGTATTCTATAAAAAAAAATTTCAGCACTTAACTTTTCTTTACAAATTTCTCAAGAATTCCTATTAATCCTTTTACAAGATGTTAAGTTTTAACCTAGAACAGAACTTCTCAACAGGGACATTATTGACATAATGAGTCAAATAACTGTCTATCATAAGGCTATGCAATTCATTGTAAATCTTTAGTAGCATCCTTGGCTTCTACTGAGGTGCCATTAGATGGTCAACCCCCAGACCCCAAATCCCAACCCCAGTCATGATGGTAAAAAGTCATTTCCAGAAATTAGCTAATGAGAGTAGGATGAGGGTGGGGTGACATATTTATTTGAGACTCACTGATGTATATACTATACCCTAGAACATAGCATATTATAGATTTTAGGTAGATATTCAATCCTAAAATGGAAAATCTGCTTAAACTTCATTGGGATGCATTATATCTTGATTCTTTCCTGAATGCTCAGCTATTGCTCTCTTTCATCACTATAATTTCCTTTAAACATCAGTCTGTGCCTTTGTTCATTCGCACAGATTTCCTGCTCTTCCTCATCTCACTTGTGTCTTTATGCCATTTCTGTCATTACCAGTCCTGGAAAATGTCCACAGTTTGATCCTGCTGCTAGTTGGGTAAAGGTCAACTGAATAGGCAACAACTGTGGCATCTTAAACATGCTTTATCTCAAATTTCCTACAAAAGTAAGCTCGCTACTCTCAGCAAAGCAATGACCTACAGTTTGTCTCTCAATTTTCTAATAAATTCAATTCTCAGATCCTGTCATCAGATGACACTGATCTACAATTCACTCCCTGTTTTTCTTTCTGTTTAAGGTCTTTATTTTGCAAGAAGGAAACTCCATTTTTCTAACTAAGGAACACTTGGTCTTTCTCATTACCCTCTTCACCACATGTTTCCGCATTTGCCAGCTTTTTGTGACTGTAACCAAATTCCTGACATACACAACACAGCTCACAGTTTAGGAGTTTTCCGCTCATGAGCTGCTGGCTCCAAGGCAGAAGGACATCTTGGAGCAAAACTGCTCATTTCATGGTAGAAGAAGATAGAAGAAGATAGAGCAAAAAGTCCCCATGGGAAGGAGATGACAACCAGATAGAGCCCTCTAGTTCATTACACCAATCCTCTCCCTCCCAATAGGCCCCAGCTCATCAGTAAGTTAATCACTGATGAAGGGAGATCTCTCATTATCCAGTTGACTCTGGAAACAGACACACACAGTAACATAAGCATCACAATTTCCCCAAGTTTCTTTGCATTCACTTGTATTTCAATCTCTTCCATTCAACTTGCCTTCTATTCTTCAAAATTTATTTATTTTTAAATTCAGAAACAAAAATATTTGACCAAATGGTTCTCAATTGGGATTTTTACACCCCATGGAACATTGGCAATATCTGGACACATGTCTGCTACAACTGAGAGAAGAGGTGCTACTTGCATATTGTGAGTAGAAACCAAGCAATGCAAATCAACTTGAATTCACAGTCCACGTTTTCCCTAACTCCAGCAAAGGCTGACTTGATCCAGATATCAACAGGTCCTGAGATTAAGAGTACTTGACCTTACAATTTCCTGAAGATACTACTTTACTTCTGCTCTTTGGCTTTTTAACTTCTCAGAAGAGTCATACACATCACATAGTTCTGCTTACTCACCTCCCGGTCTCACTCCCTTGCTCAATCTGTTTCAATCTAACTCTCCACTATTGATCAAGCAACCTGGCCAGTGTTCAATTCTCCAAACCATTCTGCCATCTATGATAAAACACTTACTCCTCTGCTCCTTTGGAAATTAGGCAAGTGATCATCAAAAGGAAGTTGAAGTTGATACTTTAACTTGGAAATGGAAAGTCCTTTACAATCAATAATACTCTATGGTTTAAAATTTAGAATCTAGGTCAGGGGTTCTTAAGTGGCTTTGCCTCCCTTCCCTTCCTGGAAACATTTGCAATGTCTGTATGAAGTTTTATCGTCATAATTTGGATCAGGGAGCACTGTGTGCATCCAGTTGGTAGAAGCCAGGAACACTGCAAAGTATTCTACAATTGCCTTCATTGTGACTCTTTGGCTTCCTTGTTCAGCCTACCCTGTCTTTATCTTTCTCTCATCTGACAAATCTGTTTCCATGAATTCTGCTGTCTCTTTTTTTTCTCTCCTCTTTGTCTTATTTACACTGTTTGTTTATAAATTTACCAAAAATGTTTTTTATCATCCTAGACACCTACAATGATTTGCAGAGTACCTTGCATGAGGAATGGCTTAATAAACACTTTGAATTATTATTAAATTACATACATGTCTATGTGTAAAGCAAAACAAACTGTTCCCAATTCTCAAAATTCCCAAAATTCAGAAATGACATTACATGTCACATCTTTTTTTTTTAATTTTAAAAGGGAGTAAAATTAAACACAACAAAACAGAACAGAATGGGACAAAGCATAAATTTCAAAGCTAGAGATCTTCACTATCTGTCATATTGTCTCTTGTTTTCTTCCAAATGGTTGTCCTTATCTTTGCATATGGAGAGCTCATACTAAATAACATAGCTAATCTTTCCACAAGATGTGTAGTTCACTGGCTCCCACTTGCTAAGCAGGGGGGAGAGGGAGGAGGGATACAGGACAGGGGACAGGACGACATGAGATGTCTGATTCTCAGCCCACACGCCAGCAGGATCACAGTGCCCCCCAGAGACGGGAAGAGTTCCTTGTTCTCCGGGCACCCTGAGTCAACCGCATGGTGCAGGTGCCAGCACGCCAGGGTCTCTCTCCTTCGGGCTGCTGAAATACATGGCACCTCTTACCCATATTGTTATGTGGTAGTGAAACAGGCTCATGGCACATTATGAAAGGGAGGCAGAATCTGAGCTCAGTTGCTAACATTCTTGCTACTACAGCGATGAATGATCTCGGTATAACCTACATCTTTTTTTTCCTTTTTTAGCACTAGGGGTTGAACCCAGGGCTTTGGCATGGAGCTACATCTTCAGCCCATTTCTGTTATTTGAAATTTTGACACAGTTTCTGTAAGTCATGCAGGATCCCAGGTTAGGGTTCAACTTGTAATCCTCCTGCTTTATCCCCTCAGAGTGCTGAGTTTACAGCTGTATGCCTGGCAGAGTGTCTGGCAATCCTGTATCATTCTTGAGTATGTAAAACAAAAGGAGGTAGAGAGATAAGATGAACTTCAAGACTATTTCCAATTCCAAAATTCTATCAGCCTAAAGAGGAACTGCATAAAATTTGATTCCTTTTGGAATCAGTCAATCTGTCCATAGAATGCCTTTCTTAAATTGGCCTAATAAATTAATATGTACTTACATTTTTATAGATCAGACTTATGGTGTATATATATTTTAAAGAACATACATATTAAGCAGATGTAAATATATATGTATAAGAAAACTATGAGCATAAAAATATGCCTATCTTAAACTGTCATTTAAACTCAGTAAAACTAGACTTTATTCCCATATTAAATGTTGCAGTGGAGTTCTAAGTAAGTTAAAAGAACTTAATCACAGAAGCACAGCCTTTTAACAATTTTGTCATAGAGAATGACAATGTACTAAGGGAAAATTCGAGAAACAATCAGAAATTCTGTTTCCTACTGATGAAACACATGTTAAATTAACCAGTAAGCTTTGAAGCTATGCATACCTGATGATTATTTTATGCTATTTTATAGTTTAAAATATGGTTCCAAAAAACAAGATTTACAGTGCTGCAGACTCCCACAGTGTTGCAGTGCTGTCTTCAATTCAGCCATTTCATATTGAAATTTCACACACAATAATTGGCTGACCTTCACAGCTATGGCAGAAACTAATTAAAGCTGTAAGGTTGTGCTAGTAATGCTTTTGTGTAGAATGTGAAGTTTGGTGATAATGAAATATGGGGTGCAGATGTTATTGTCTTACATAGACTGTGCCCTTGGTTCACACTAATGAAGAACAGCAATTATTAAACAAAAAGTATTTTTTACCCATTAATTATTTTGTGTTGTATAGTAGGAATAAAAACACAG
Source organism: Dolichotis patagonum (assembly GCA_004027295.1). Lineage (NCBI taxonomy): Eukaryota > Metazoa > Chordata > Mammalia > Rodentia > Caviidae > Dolichotis > Dolichotis patagonum. The sequence continues at coordinate 39,470 of PVJX010006476.1, read as the reverse complement.
GGGTAGCTCTTCTCCTAGCTTGTCCTCAAAGTAATTTTATGGAACTTTACCAGCTTACTTCTATGTTATTAGACGTCAAGTTTTCACATTTTTCTTACTGATCTTAGACCTATACGAGTCTCAAACAAGGACCTGGATGGGTTCAGAGAACAAAGGGTGAAGGTCAAAGGAAAAATGGCCACTCATAAAGATTTTCAGGCAGCTGAAGGATTAAATAAATGAAGCTTTTTGGAAATAACTTCACACACCAAACAGAGATGTTAGAAATATGATGCCCTCCACAGTGTCGGTGGATGATAGACAAAGGTCACCACTGCTATGGAAGCAGAAGGAGAGAAATAAAGCAGGCCTTAGCTGTTTCTTGATGGTCATGAGTCTCAATTTCTATTAGTAGGGCAGTATGGATTGGAGGACTTCCACGGGGGTCAAGTGCAACAAATCACAGATTTGTGACAATTGAAAAAAGACATTAAAATAAAGAAAAGTCATGTTGTGACATTAAAATAAAGTCATGTTGTATTGTCAACTCTTTGCTTTTTGTGCTTCTTTTTATCTTTCTTCTTACTGATTTTATTGTCTTATGGACCTCTCTGGCTTTGAACCACTTGGTCCTCACTCTTAGGGTAGAGTGGAAGAAGGATGAGTTAAATTCTAATTGGTCAATTTCAGTATTTGGGGAAGGAGACAGAAATGACTAGCTTTACTGATCACTTGTGTAATTTCCATTGATATCCATATCCTCTTTCTGAAGATATGCATGGCACTGCATTGGGTATTAAAGCAACAAGTAGTACCAGCTGCTAAAGCCAGCAATGAGAGGGACGACAAGGGCTAGAAGAAGCAGTGGTCAGCTGGATCAGGTGGATCACATCAGCTCTGATCAGACTGGGAAACAAAGGTTAGTGTCTTGAGAAGAAGAAGATTAGGGATCAGGGAACGACTACCTATGAGCTGATGAGCTATAGGAGTTAGGAAAGGTGCTTTTACCAAAGACTGGACTCCAGTTTCTAGACCACTGTACCATTCATCAATAGATTTTGTCTTCAGTAACAGGATATTCAGTGTAACAGTGAATGAATTTGAGGGTTCAGTTAGTGATGGCTAGAATGACTATTGTGACTCCTCGTTTTTTGGAAAAGGTAAGAATATTTTTGCTTATATGAAGGAGAGCTCTATACATTACTGAATGTTTCATTGTAATAAAGTTCAACTGAATGCAGATAAATGCTGTATATAAGCTGAATAGTCAAAGAGGTAGATGATGTCAATTATTAGATTATTGTTTTTCACCTCTGAATCTACCACCTTCATTGTCCTGGTTTTGCTAGTGCAACATTTCTTCTTTGCTGATGGTGAATGCTAAAGTTTTTCAGTAGAGGGATTTGAGGGACACTGAAGGAAAACAGGGCTTTTCTTCTGGTTCTGCTGTGTTCCCCCCTTGCTGCTATTGTATAGGGTACTTGGGAGCTCATAAGATGCCAGTGTCATTCAATATCAGCAAGTGCCATCAGCATCATCCCTACATGGATTCTCCCTGAAATTCATAGAGCAGTTTTATAGAGAGCTCCACCATTGTGACATCTGCCATCCAGTGAGTTACTATCATATTCACTCTAGAACAGAGTAAATCTCAACCCTTCAATGAAAAACTCCATTGGGTCCTCTGCTTCAGTACTAGACATAATGGTTGCTCCTTATCTCTGCTACATCTGCAATCTTACTGCCCTAACAGGTAAAATCTACCTATTCCTGGCAGATAATCCTTTCTTGTAACTAATTACCTTTTTCATTGAGCTTTTCTTGTTAAAATCACTGGGTGGTTTCTTTCTCCCGACTGGAACCTAACTGATTCAAAACTCTTCTATCTTTATTACAATAGCTAATTAAAAAGTAAACAAATTTATTTTTATCATGTCTGAGTTAAATATGAAATGTATGTTGGGTAAGAAGGATAGCAGAAGGATTAGATAACTTCTGTAGGTGTCAGCTCTCTGAAAAAATAACTATGAATTACAAAAGATTACAATCTTAAGCAGTATTTAGTATAAAGATCAGAAAAGAAAGGTACCAAAAGTCTTTTCAACATACACCAAGTAAGAAGGCAAATTAGAAAGACTAGAAATGCAGAAAACGCAAAAGGTTTTGCACATTGTCCCATGGCAAAATTACAGAGGATTTACTTGGAAACTAAAAAGAATCCCAATGTTAAGTGCTTTGTGCAAAGACATAAGACATCTGCTTTAGAGTATTCCTGGTTTACAGTATAGGAGGAAACCTTAGTTTGTCTCAATCTCAGGAACTTATTTTGTGTCTTATCATCATGCATTCAGAATACATCTCTAGTTTGTTTATTCAAGAAAGATTCCGTAGCATCACTAAATGGTTTAGGTATAAGATCCTATGCACTGTCCTGTTTTTACAGAATAATCATCAATTTTCCTCAGCAAATGTACCACTACAGACAACATGATCTATAATATAGTGGACACAGTGAAACAGAGCAGTAAAAAGACCTGGGTGAGTACGGAAATGACAGGAAATGCAGAGCATTAGAGGTCTGTCCTTCCCCAAGGATATCAAACCATGTTTCTCTTCAGGTTCCCTGGCATGTGGACTTATCAACACCAGGAGCAGAATGCTGGTAGAGGTCACTCATGAGACTGGAATGTGGGGACAGCAATTCAGGCAGAAAAGAGAGGGCAATAATTTGTTCGGTGAAAAATGAAGGAGATACAACACTTCTGACCAGGTGTCTTGCTTGATGCATCTATGCTAGCTAGGAGTGCCCCTTTGGCTTATAAAAAACAACGTCAAACTTCTTTTCAAGCCAGAGCCTTAGGGACACCTAACACTGAGTTGCTGTAAAGCACCACTTTTTAAATCACAGGCTGAGCGAAGTGCTGAAGCGCTGCTAACAAAACTTCAGATTATCTTTCTGGCAGTTTCTTTCAGACTAGGCTGACTTATAAGTGATGAGTCTTTAGTGTTTCTGGCAAAAATTTAATGACAGATCTTATTTGTGGCTATCTCATTTGCCCCAATGAAGAAACAATTATCACTTTAAGTTGAAAACATGAGTGTAACGAGGGAGTCGCTTTTGTGAGTGAATCTGGGATACAGTGGGGAATATGTTGCATGCTTTTCTCCTTCCAGCCTTACCAGTATGAGTAAATTGATACTTTACTTCACTGGTACTATTACTGTGTTTCTGGGTGTCTCATTAAATTAATAGTAACTGAACCAAGGGTTATTTGGTGTCTGCCTGTGGCTATTCTAATTGAGTAGGTCTAGGCAGAGGGCGGGCACTTGTAGTTTGACCACAGGTGGCTTTGATGTGGTTATTTCAGGCACAACCTTCAGTGAGATGGATTCTTCAAAGGTCAAGCTGGACCATCGGAGAAAGTCCACAGAAGGAAAAACTGGCGCCCTTTGGGGCTTACTGCAAGTTGACAACCTTCGCGGGTCATCTTTTGAGTGACTTGCTTGGCGGCTAGCAAAAGTATAGAAGGAAGAGTTGACACTAAGTGTGGTATGAGCAATGGAGTTTTGTCATAAAACCAAGGGCAGTATGAGTTCAGCACTGCTGATACCACATTATACATCTATAGGGAATACATTCTCATCCTATTCCCTGTGAATTACACTCTTCGGAGCACAGTGAGATATGGTGTTCAGTAGTCATTAGATCCGAAGCACCATCAATATGAGTCAGTCCACATACTTCATTATCATAGCGCAAGTCAGGGAGAGAGAGGCACTGTCGACCAAAGCTCACTTGTGACTGAATGGCTTCATGACGAAGAAGCCCATTCTGATGAATAATTGAAGAAAGTTATGATATAACTAGTATGAAGCAGAAGAATTGATTTCATGTCTTTAGTTGACAGTCAGTAAAGTCTAATTATGGAATGGTCTTGAAGAATATATTTATTTCTCCTGGTAAGGACAAATTTGTATTAATTTTTTCATACTCTTAAGAATCCATTAAAACAATCGTGAATTTGAACTTTCAGGAATTGATCTTATGGCCGCAACCTGTGGCCATGTAACAGGATAAAGATTGTTAGTTTTTATCCTGATTTTATTTCTACTTAGTCTTCTGGGATAAATGTGACCTCCTTCATTATTCAGTTAAATCATAGTGAATTCCTGCTTGTTAATACACACATGCACTTGGATTATCTCAAGGTAAAATAATTTCCAAGTAAAAGCAATCAAAAGTAGTCAAACTTTATCTATTGTAGTTCCTTTATTTAAAATGATCATTGGTTTTAACATACACCTTCAATTATTTTCACAGGAAGAAGGAAATCACAAACATTAATTAGACACATCATTTGTAAGAAATGACTTGCTTTTGAAAATTTTCAAATGTTATAAAAAAAGAAAGAAAAAATTGGTATCTTAAAGCAAAAGAATGTAAGCATAGTTTAGCGGTTTTTCTTAACTTTAACATTGAATCATAAAAAAAGACTAGGATATTTGGGGTGCAAAATGATGTCGTTTCATACATTCAAGAAATTCTACAAATAATTCAACTCTAATTTTCAAAAGGTAAACCTGAAGGGAATTACTTCCCTTCCCTGTGTGAAGCACACAGCTATAAAACGATTTTATATATTCTTATAGGACATTAAAACTTCTCTGGACAAATTTGCAGGACTTGTGGGCACACCTGGAGGAGCTCATGAGTAAGAAATGAAGTCTCTTAGAAAAAACTGAATTGTGCAAAAGGTGTCACCAAGGTGCACACTGTCCGATGGCACCAGGCTTGGGAGAGAAGGACATCTTCCAGCCCAGCCCATGTGGAACTGTGCTAGAATTCTAGGGAACGGGATTTATGAATAGATTGCAATAAAACAAAAAAAGTCATAAGGATATATTTTGTTTGTCTTGTTTTATAAACCTATGGAAATACAGCTTACAAGTATGTGAGTATAAAACCAGACAGCTAGAAGGTATGACAAGTTTAAAGTACATTTAAGTGTAAATTCTAAGGCTCAAGCAATAGTAGACTAACCTGCAACTCTCAAAGATGAAAACAGAGAAGAACTTGTGCACCACTGGCACCCCAGCCAGGGGTCTAGGAGGTGGCTGGTGGTGTCGCACTGGCCTCACCACGGTCTTTGATGGATGCTAGCGGCAAAGGCCTAGCAGCAATCACATACCGCACAAAGGCCACAAGAGTATATGCTTTTAGAGAGAACAGATGCTGGAAGAGTACGGTCAATTCTACGAGCCAACACGATGAGGTAAATGGATGCCTAAACCACTGGTAAAACGCTATTTCTGAGTTTGCTCGTAGGGCTATATCTGGGAGAAATTAGCATGTGACTCAGTGATAAGTACAGAAGATGTCCCCACCAATGTGAGTAAGCAACACGCAGCCCAGGAGGGTCCAACCAGAGCAAAAAGGCACAGGAAGAGTGAATATTCAGTTTCTTTCTCTCTCTCTCTCTCTCTCTCTCTCTTTCTCTCTCTGTCTCTGTTTCTCTCTCTCTCTCTCTCTCTCTCTCTCTCTCTCTCTCTCTCTCCTTCTTTCTTTTCTTTCTTTCTCTCCTCCAGGTTTGTGTATTCATCTCCTAAACTCAGACCCCCTTCTAGCTCATGATTCTTGGAATTTCAGACTCTGAGCCATATACCTGTGCTCCCTGGGCCACAGGTCTTTGCGCTCAGAGTGATCACACCACCACCTCTCGTAGGTCCCCAGTTTTCAGATGGTATATTGTAGGACTTCCAAGCCTCTGTAATCACAGGAGTGAATTGGCAGAATAAATCAATACACGTTGATTCTTACTATAAATTTATATATTTTTTTTTCCTTTGGAGAACCCTGCCTAACACAGAGAAAAATGTTGAGTGTCAGATTTTAGGCAAGAATTCATGGCATAAATTCACAGGAGAGGTTATCAGATAAGATGAGGAGAGTTGAAGGGGGATGTGACTTTAATGTAAAATTATTATTATTTTTTTACTTCTGGGTAGGGATGCAGCTATCAAAAGACACTGTAGATTTTAACTTAATTTTATCAGATTTCTCGAGTAAGGAAAACATAAGCTACACTTGTGAAAGTGTAAGAAGGACATATTGTCTGTTCTAAATGAACTTCCATTTTAATAGTTCACACTAAATAATTCCATATAATCAGCACTTTATATTTTAAGGAAATCCTACAATGCATAATAAATTGTTCAGCTATTAAAAATAGAACATGATTTAATTCTGAGTATTGTAAAAATTTATTATTTTCCTTTTGTCTCTTTGGATTATTAATCAAGTAAATTAAGTTATTCAAGTGGTTCCAAATAGATTGTGGCAATTTATTATATATATCAGTGTTAAAAAATTATAGAACTAAACTCTGTGGTAACTGTATTTCCAATGTCAAATATGTGGATGTTTGCATGTTGAAGACTATACAAAACTTTACTGCTTAATAGTACTTTTTTGGGTTAAAATTCAATGATATTTCAATGACTGAATTTAAAAAATCATGTACATGCATATGTATAAGTTGCTTTTTCCCTTTAAGTGAGATGCGGTACTAACAACTCTTATCTTGATAGATATTGACATGCATTGTATACCCTGGGTTTCCTACTTACACCTTCAGTGACTTAAAACTGCCTACTGGGCTACACATATTGAAAGTTCCCAGCTACTTTGAAGAAAATGAGACATGATGGTAGCCATTGCTGTTTTCCTATCATTTTGTTGTGAAATCCAGTAATGCTTTTATTCTTTGTTTTGATTGGTTTTAGTCTGTTTTGTATTATTTATTTTCAATATATGTGAAGGTATGGACAGCTATTTTGGTGAAAACAAGAGACATTGTGGTAGCCATTGTTGATTTTCTTATTGTCTGGTTTTGAAGGCCTGTAATGCTTTCATTCTTTGTTTTGAATGGTTTTATATATTTTATCTTGTTTGAATTCAGTGTGTGTGAAGATATGGACAATTATTTTGAAGAAAATAAAAGACATTATGGTAACCACTGTTGATTTCCTGTTATCTTGTTTTGAAATCCTGTGTTGATTTCATTGTTTTATTCTGATCTGCCTTGTTCTGTTTTGTTTTATTCTCTTTAAAGTAAAAATTAAAAAGAAAAAGAAAAAGAAAAGTTCCTCCAAATCCCAATAGTATGGGGAACAAATATTTTAACACATGAACCTGTGGGGGACATTTACTCAAACAATAGAAGCATATTTATTTTTTCTTAATACTTTTAATTTTAAAGACTAATGTGTGTTCTTATGGATTATGTAAAATTCTTTAACCCACCACTGAATTGTTAAGGACAGAAATGGTATATGTGTTAAAATAACTCTGAGAAACAGATGAAGACATACAAACGGCAAATAGATACATGAAGAAATGTTCACCATCACTGGTCATTCGAGAAATGCAAATTAAAACAGCATTGAGATTTCATCTCACTCTGGAAAGAATGGCTGCCATCAAGAAATCAACTGATAACAAATGTTGACGAGGCTGTGGGGGAAAGAGGAACACTGCTCCACTGTTGATGGGAGTGCAGACTGGTGCAGCCACTATGGAAATCACTATGGAGATTTCTCAGAAGACTAGGATTGGAAGTTCCATTCAACCCAACTATTCCCCTCCTGGGTATTTTCCCAGAAAAACTGAAAAGGTCATGTCACAGTGACATATGTGCACCCATGTTTATAGCAGCACAATTTGTAATAGCTAAATCTTGGAAACAAACCAAAATGCCCATCAACTGCAGAGTGTATGAAACAGATGTGGTATTTTTATACAATGGAATATTACTCAGCTATAAAAAGGATGTTCTTGAGGCCTTTATAGGTAAATGGAGGAAACTGGAGACTATCCTCATAAGTGAACTAAATAAGAATCATATTTATAAATATCACATTGTCTCTCTGGTGAAAAAAGTAATAAGTTCTGAAATATGTAATAGCTATTGTAAAAAAAGAAAGGGAAGGAAAGTGTTCTAAGGGATATAACTGCATGTATATTAAGTGTGCAAGATAGATGACCACATTACTAAGTTTTTGTTGGATCATTGAACAGAACAGTTTGGACTGTCATTGTTTGTCCACTTTCTATGCTTTAATTTTGGGACTTTAACTATTTCTAAGATGACAACATGTAATTTATCAACTAGTGATTTTTTAATGTTAATTTCTTTTGAAATTCTGTATTACTTCTACCCTTTTTTCTGTTTTGCTTTTTTTCTTTAACTAAAAAAAAGAAAAAAAAAGAAAAAAAATAACCTTGAGAAATGTCTGTATGCCCCACTCGCTAACACAGACATAAAAAAGTGATATTTGTGTGTAGTTACTTCTCATTTTATGTAAACCAAAACAAGGTGCAAGAAGTTATATTAAACCTGACAGTGAAGTACAAGGTTATACTTGAAATGTATATATAAAACTAGTACCCCAAAATTTTTAAAAATATAAAATTTCTATTCAAAAATTAGTGTGCTTGAAATGCTTTATGATGAACAGAAACATGTGAGGATGTATTTTTATAAAGACTGTTAGAAAGAATTTTTGTTCACAGTCTTCAGACTGTAATATCACAAGATCTAAAAGGGCCATTTTAATGATAACTCTTAAGTTGTTTTCTCTTTCTCCTTCCTTTTCTTTCTTTTTTTCTTGCTTGCTTTCACCAGAATGATAATCTGTTGGCCTTCAGTGGCTCTAAATGTAATCTAAATCTATATCTTTTGTTTGGGAGGCAACTGAAGCATAGACATGAAAACTTAAAAAAAAAATGGAACTTGGAAAATATCTTTTCTTCTGAGAATTAAAAAATAGAAGTTAAAGCTCTCAAATATTTTAGTCATTAGAGGACATGCTTTGCTTCTTTCCTCCCTCTGCTCAGACTGGGGGTTCTGCCTTTGCAAGGAAATCTTCAGCCCCAACGAGGCCTTTCATTGGGTTGACTTCAGTGAATCTGAAGGTCTCATTAGGTTAAGTCTGCTGAAAAACAGCACAGCACAATACAATCCATAACTAGAAATTTCCTCATTGAAAGGGACTTTGAAAGTTCGCAAATGCGGCCAAGTGTAATTTAATGCTGAATACTTTTGGTGTGTTTTGGGGTTGGCAAAGACCCCAGATTAAAACAGAAGATGTCCTAGGCTATCGATGTGTGGAAAAATCTTTCAGAACATGAGCGCCAATCTTTGTGAATGTTTTACGTCTAAGCATACACTGCATGGCAGTGTCCGTGCAGTCATCTCCATGGGGAAGGCTTTTTTATTGATATGACCATGCTTGTAGGCAGAACAGCTTATAACCTCTTATGGGCCCTACTTTTAGGGTTCCCAACCTGCTGATTGCCTCCATTAGCTTAACTAGCTCAAACACTTAATAGCTGAAATTCACAGGCCCTCCTTCTTTAGCAAATTGACAATCTGAGAGTCAAGTAACAGTATCTTCAGAAAGCTCTATTGTGAAGCCGAGTTTTGGTAATTGACACCAATAACATAACAGCATTAAATCACTCATATTTTTATGGTGGATAAGCCAGTCTGCTTGTAAATATGTTCAAGAATAGCATGTAGGTGGCAGAAGAATTATGCTACAACTTTAGCAGCTAATAAATCTTTATTTAAGCAGGGGACCTCTAAAATTTAATTAGGCATATGAAAGCAGAGATCATTCTGAGAGTAAAAATATGCCGATTCTCACCAGAAAAGACATCTGCCTTGTGGAAAATTTCAAGTTAAAATTTACTCTTCTGCTACTTTGTCAGTAGAAAGGCTTTCTGGTACAAGAGCAAATTTCTAACTTAAAAAAAATAACAGGTTGACAGGAGACATTCCTGGCACACCCTAGAAGAAAGGTTAAAAAAAAAAAAGCTGAAAGCTGATTTGTGAACTTTGTGTGCATTATTGAGCTAATTCAGATCCATGCCTTGCCTTTCATTCCCTCTCTTTTCATTTCTGGGTCATTAAGGGGCGTAAGGACCAGTGACAGATTCAGCTGGATGTCAGAGGGAGGTGTGGTAGGCACCTTGCAACCAGAGAATGTCCAGCGCAGTACTGCTCCCTCACCACTCCCAAACTAAAAAAAAGTCCTTTGTTCATATCGCAAAGTACAGCTACACACTGGTCATATCTTTCCTTCCATAATTTACAGCTTAAATATCTAGTTACCTAAGTCACAGTTCACTCCTGCACAGGTCATAGGTGCCTCAGTACTTAAAATCACTACATCTTAAAATACAGAGACCACTGGGACTTGTTCCATTCTAATTCCAGATACTCTGACTTTATTTAGTGTCTTTTCTTGACTTCCTCCTAGAAAGAAGAGCACTGTACTGTGTAAATTATTATCTGGGGAAAGGGGGCAGTAAGCTTTAAATATCTGTTGTATTGTTTTACAATTGATTTTCTTCTTCGTAAGTGTAGAATTTGGTAGGTGATGCGGAGACAGCCTCCGCCTTACTGGAACTTGATCTTGTACAGCAGATGAGACATAAATACTCAAAGCATGCAGTAACATTTAATTCCATAAGGTGCACCCCGAGGTATGATGCTCACATGAACCAAAGTAGTACTAGGACAAAGAATTCTAGTATTGTTTTCCTGTGACAGTACCAGTCCTTGAGCTTGTAAAGCTATATTGGTTGTTGTTTGCTTTTTTACTTCTTATAACAACATTTTTACTTTCATCACAGTGTAATATAGTTGAGCAAAATCGTTTTTTTAAATACAGCCTCTGTTTTTAACTAATGCTGCTAAGAGATATGCAAGTGAAGTAGAATGAATGTCATGGAAGCAAAATTAGTTTGTGACAGCATGTCTTAATGGTTTTGGTACCATTTGATACATTCTGAAGATTTTCTGTCCTTTGTATGGTATTTCTTCCAAATCACTTATTTCATGCTAAGAAGGCAACATTGGTGTTTCACTTCAAATATCAACTGTATCATAGATAATACATTGAGAACTGTATTGGTCCAATTAAATTATTTCATTTGACCAAATGCCAGTCAGATCATTTTCTGCCATTTTATTCATGCTATTTTAAAAGTCATTCTATGTCACAGTGAAACTCATTAATTTGTATAATTAATATAACTGGTTATAATTTAAAATATAATTCTAGTGTTGTTTAAAAATAGTGTTTTTTGTGAACTTAGATATGGCTGTCAGTGATTAGATAATAAAACTTAATGAAAATAAACAGTGCTATGATGTAAGGAGAAACACAATTTTTAAAAAAAATTTCCAAGACTCTGGAAGTAGGTAATGCTGTACCATATGCCACTGGCCAGAACTTGGGAATCTTTCTAACTGTGTCTGAAAGGCAGGACTGAGGGAATTGGGAATCAGCCCCTATCTTGGCTTTGTGGCTGTGAGCTGGCTGGGTAAATCTGAGCAAGTCTCTGGGATCCCATTTCTTCAGCTGCCCTGTACCAGATACTTCTTAGCCATTTTTGGCTCTGAAATTCAGCTACAGCAACTCCATCAAAAGGTGGTGAATCATATTTAATACAAACTTGAGTCTTGCTTCCATTAATATGAGAAACTGGAAACTCTGTGATAATAAAAATGTTTTTACTCTTGATGAAATTTACATAAATCTAGAATCTGCTATCTCCAAGACCTAGCAATAGACGTTTGCACTACTGGAAAATGACAGAAATTTATTTGGAACATTGTTCTGGATCATTACCTGGAGAAGAATGACTACTTTTATATGGAAATTTCTAATTGTCCTTAGCAGGCTGGGGTGCACTTCTAGGCACGTGGGAGAGAGTTGCACGATGTAGCTGGTAGCTAACAATTCCCTTGTCAGTTCAGAGGCTTATGAAATAGACTTTACATTCACGTTCTATATCAGCCTATTGTGATCCACAGTTTTTTTTCTATGTGAAATGGGTACAAAAGCTATCCTGGTTGTTCTGACAAGTGCTTGTAAAATTGTATTGTATATCAGTTATGCATTGATGTATAGTAATCATGCCAAATGTTAGTGGTTTAACAAGATCATCTGGATCAGAAAGCTAAGCAAGGGCAGAAGGGTCTGCTCATCTTTGCTCTACATGGAATAAGCTAGAGGTAAGTGGCTCAGGGTTTGTCCAAGTAAGCTCTGCCTCCCCATGAGTTCTCAACTTCTGGTATGTTTCTTTCCCTGATGAATCCTCTCTTCACAAAGATCAGCTGTCCTTAGCAGGGCAATGGGGTGGAAACAGGCCTGGGTATGGAAATCACAGACAGTTCTGCTGCCTGCTAGCCAAGATCAGAGTGGAGAAACAAAATCCAGCTCTTGAAGGGAAGAACAGCAAAGTTGCTTCATAGTTAGCAAGGAATCAGGGGAGCTTGATTCATCGTACATCATCTTAAGGTATCAACCATAACACAAAACCTGGCACACAGTGTGCGCTGGATGAATGAATAGTGCCTCACATTCTGCGGCTTGTACCAGCATCATTCTTATTAACCAAGCAACACATACCGGCTTTAAGAGCTTAGGGAAATGAGAAGAAATATCGTACTTGTCTAGATTCACAGTCAGTGATTGAGGTAAGGATTTGATTAGGAAATACACAAAGTCTTTCTTGCTCCAAGTTCTCTATTCTTTCTAGTACCAATTTCTGCTTGTACACTGGAAGAAAATGAAAGATTGAAAGTGATCCATGAATTCTATGGCTGAAGAGACTCACATGACTTGGTTAGAAAACTACTTTGTGAACCACATGCTATTTGAAAAAATATTTTGTTGAGAGCATTTCTTAGATATTTCCTGAAAAATTTAATTACATCTGGGTAACTTTACCACTGAGTGCTAGACAAATGTTTAGTAGTTAAAGATTGCTTGGAAATACATTCAAACTTTCACAGTTTCATCATCTACTAAGAAGTCTACAGAGAAAAGAAGTGAAGACATTAGAGCTGAATTAGGCATAACTTGAAATCTATGTGTTCCATGGTCTCCTGAATTCAATGTCTCTTCATTTTCTTCCTTCTTCGAGTTTGATAGAAAAATGAAAACTTCCAGCAAGAATGCAGAAGGAAGAACAAAGAAGAAAACAGCAATCTTGATAAAAATATACTCATTAGAGTACCAACCATTACAGCATATTTGCATAATTCTTAACATCAGTGTGTAACATTTTTATGTAAAAGTGCCATAGAAGACTTTTATTCTCTGCAATATAGTTGTTGTTTCTGTTACTATCTTGAGTGAGTCCCTTGTTGAACTCTGAATTCTATTTGAACCTGAAGCAGTAATCAAAACTGTGGGCTATTTGATAATCTCCATGAATGTGACTGAAAAGTTTTCACGAAAGCTTTGCAGACTGAATCCATTGAATTTAGAATAGTTCTCATACCAGTAGAAAGAAGCAGATGTCCCAAACCAAACACACTTGGTTTAATATACTTTTACGTTGCTTTTAATGGACAGATGTTTTGACTATGACATGGCAAGACAAGGATTTGAAATGGTGGATTGGAAAGATTTTGTTCATAAAAGTAATTGCTCTTACATTACAAAGTGCAGGATTTACATGTGGAAAATGTCAGCCTGCTGCAGCATCTCATGATGGATCGAGTTACCACAAGCCATGGAGTTCACTAGAAACAACCAACTTACTTCTGAGGGCCCTTCTTAACAGGCATCTCACAGACAATGGCAGGGAATGGTATCCTCAAATCTAGAGTCATTGTAATGACGCAGTTAATACTTCCAGGATTATCTGTGACTTTTTGCTCTATCAGAATTTGTCTTCTGTCTATATTACTTTATGATCTACTAACAATTCCTACATGCCAGATGCTATTTGGATAGCTTTGCAAATACAAATAATCTATTTTACCCTCCTACAACCTCCTAAGAACAGGTGAGGAAAATGATACACAGAGAATTTATGTAACTTGCTCAAGGTCATGCTGCTAAGAAACAGCAAAGTCAGGAAATCCTAGTGTAGCTCTGAATCCATGCTCTTAACTATTAAATGCTCTCTCTCTCTCTCTCTCTCTCTCTCTGTCCCTCTGTCTCTCCCACTCTCCCTCCTTCCCTCCCTAACCTTTCCATTTTTTCCTTTCTTCCCCTTTCTTATTCTCCCCTCCTCTCCTCCTATTGTCCCGTCTCTTTTTTTTTTTCTCTTCTCTCTTCTCTCTCATTCAGCAAGTAGAAGGAGCTGCACATGATTACTTTTGCTCTTTAGGAATTTCTTCAGTGAGACAGATCTTGGGAAATGAATCTGTTAACCTGGGACCTCTAATGTTACCTTATAAATTATCTGAAAGCCAGCTCACCTGTAATTTTATTCCCAAAGGTGGAAGGCAGAAAGGGCTTCTGGCTCATGAAATACTCAGAAAGCTCTTACCCTAATTTCAGGAACTTTGCCTTCTAAAGCCAATGATTATTATGGCATATAACACATGAAAGGAAAAGGGACAGAAATTTTGGAAAGTATAAACCTATTTATAAATATTAATAAAATGCATTAAAATTACCCCAAATTATTATAAAAAGGCTAACTACTATGTACCATTCTTTATTAAGAAAGCAGAGAAATAAGTAATATATGTCAAAAAAGTCTTGTCTCAAAAATGTTTAAATTGCTATGTTTGGTTATTCAGTAGACTAAGCTTCTATAATGAGAGCTGTTTTGGTGGAATACCCTGTTTGAAACAGGGCCAGATACCTAAGTAGAAGAAGCGCAGTTGTGGAAAGAACACCGGGTGAGTTGGGGACATTCTTTCACTAACTTGCTGATAAATGATCTGGGCAGATCATTTATCCTCTCTATGCCTCAGACTGCTTATATGCCTTGCTCAGAGAGTTATTGTAAGGATTAAATGAAATAATGTATGTGAAAGTGTCTCATACTTAGTGCATTCTCAATAAATATTTGTTCTAGAAAAAAGTAGTATTACATTCCAATGTCAAAAATAAATTATTTTTGAGTTATAACTTGGATATTATGTGTGCAATTTGTACACATATAGGACTTAACATACATCAACAGAAGTGATTGTCCTTGAATTCTTCAATAATTATACTCCCTTGCTTTTGATTTACTCAACTTTTTTTTCTGACTTTCATCCATTAAAAAATATTAACTATTTATAGATACAAACCTGGGTAGAAATAAACCTTCTTTTGATAAAATCCAGATGCACAAAGCAAGATGCCTTTCCTATGGAGATTCCTACTAAGACCGAGTAGTGCAGGAATTTTTCTTCTGCAATTCTATCACATGGTCCACTTAGACTTCATTTGGTAAGTAGAGGAGGAGAGCAGATCTTTGTTTTTGTGTACTTACAATAAGAGAGTGGCTGAGAAAGGATTAAGCCTTTCATCAGCCAGTCATCAGCCTCTTCCAAGCATAACCTCAACCCTTAAATGGTGACAAGCAATGTAATCAATTGTATTTTTGTCCAACATAATTTTTAACATAAAAAGAATGATGATAGGGGAGAAGGGAGGATCTGGGGTATAAAAGTACATGGCATTCTTTAAAAATAAGAATGCATATGTCTGCCTTCTTCCATTAATATTTTGTGACCTTTTTCAGTGGTAGAGTCAAGGACATGGATATTTTCTAATATGTTTCCAGGAAATTTCGATATCCATCTTTTGCTGCCCTCGCAGCCATGAAAATGGCTGCTCTGGTTAATTCCATGTGTGTATCTTTGGCCTCACTCTGTAGCCAGAGTGCTATGCCTGAGCACTAGTTGTCACCTTTAGGCAGGGGTGACACTCTTGACATCTTCCTCATGGAGCATGGGATATATCTTCACAGTAGGCTCACTGCACTCATTCATGTAATTCAATCTGTCTGGCCTTTTTGACCTTTAGACCTAGGCAAGAAGAGAACCATTCTCAGTGCTACTCTTTACTGGGCTCCATCCTCATTCTCATTCAGCCATACCTCTTTCCACAGGATGAGAACACTTTAGGGACAAGTGGCCCTACCTCCCAAGGAGCCACCTTCCCCTTTAGCTCAGTGATTTTCGAGCTTCACTTGGAGATCTTGCTAAAAATTCAGATTCAAATTCAGTGTGCCCAGAATGAACCTAAACATCCAAAGTTTTAAGAATGCCCCTGGTGATGTGAATCATACTGAGAGTAGCAAGTGTCTCCATCATAGGCCATGTGCCCAGGATCCTAAATGTCCTTGAGCAAATGATGCTATGTCTGCATGACGTCATCGCTTCTCCTGAAGACAGACCTTTGTAAGTATTGCCTGCCATATTTTAGGGTGGTGGTGCCCAAAGGGGTGCTTAGATGAGTAAGGGGACACAGAATAGAACCAGAGGTCAAAAAAGAAATGGGGATAATAGGATTGACCTTGAGATTGGGATTAGAGACCATGAATCAACTTTTTCGAAGATGCCACATTGTAAAACAGCATTTGAATAGATTAAGAACTCTGAATTCAAAACTGTCCTTTCAGGTTGTTAATGTAGGCAAATAGAACACATTTTACTTTACTTTGACAGTTGGTTAATTTGACTACATATGTATTTGCCCATAAGAACATGCAGTGTGTGGGCCTCCATTTTTTGCTATAGGTGCCCAAATTTCAGAAGGGCTCCTGTTGGTAGACACATGATTTTAACCACCTTTCATGCTTCCTCTAGATCATTCTGTATGCAAACTTCACATGACAAGAGAACTAAGGGAAGCTATTACTCTTAACCTGGATAGTTCTTTTTCAGCTGCCTGCACTTCCCATATTGTTCAAATCACTTGCCTCTTTTGGTCCTCTTTCATATAAGTCAGGATTTTTTTAAGATCATTGATTCCTAAATTGGACTCTGTAATCCTGAAGTCTTTGGGATATGGGGTAATCACAGTTTCTTTTGATTAACATGTTTGCAAATGTGATTCCAGGGTTGTATGACAATGAAATTCATGTAATTTAAAAGAGAGAGACTGGTTTGCTCTGCTCCTTGTTACTGTTATTTCTCTTACCCTATTCTCTTATCCTTCTGTTACAAAAGGCTATTTTTCCATATCCTGAGTTGGGAATCAAACCTCAGTCCCACCATTTGTAACCTGTGAGATTCAAAATTTTCCATGCCTTGCCTTTTTTTCAGTTCTAAACTGAAGACAGTAACATTTAGAGGGTTATTAAGAGAATTAAAGGACCCTACACACAAATCAGGTGTGGTAGAACAGTTGTAATCCCTGAACTCCAGGAAGTTGTGGTAGGAAGATCACAAGTTTGAGTCCATCCTGGGCAACTTAGTGATTTAGCAAGACCCTGTCTCAAAATTTAAAAAATAAATAAATAAAAAAGGGATACGAACATAACTTAACATGGAGGCACTGAATTCAGTCCCCAGAATTACCAAATTTAGAGTTATTAAAGTGTTTAAAGTGGCATCTGATACCAAATATCCAAACACTGTTTCTTATTATTAGTTCACTCACATTTTATTTCCTTATTGAGGCTACCTAAATGTTCTCTTATCCTCTTCTTTCAAGTCCGCATCATTCATAATCATTATTTTCTATTTAACTATTGGTTATATTCTGTTTATTATTAGTTTAAAACAGTTGTCCCAATATATTATAATATGCTTTAGCTTAAGGTCAATATCTTCCTAAGAAAGATGATCTTTTGTTCATGAGCAGGATGATTACAAATCTTCCTTGGATGATTGATTAGTTTATTGTAAAGAAATATTTAAGGACATAGGCGAATGTGATGAAATGTTCAAGAAGAACAAAATGAAGAAATGTTCAAAGATTACAAGGGTTGGAGAAGGAAAATCACTCAATTTGGAGGCAAGCAATGGCTTTCCTCCAAATCTGGGTTTTGTTAAGAGTGAGTTTAAGAACAGTTTGTAGGACAATTAAAATTGATGAACAGAAATAGCGATTAATATACTAGATTTCATCTGCAGAATTTAGCGGAAAGGCCAGTGAACTTTTCAAGCCGAATGAAGGGAGCAGGGTCACGTGACTTCACATTCCACCAAAGCCTGCTACACCAGGGATATGGTTGTCTCTTTGTTTTGAATTCCCCTCCCCTCCGACCTTGGTCAACTATCTGAATCAGCAAGAAAAGAAATTCGGATAAGAGTTCAAGATTGTGAAAAGGAATTAATTTGTATACTGTCACTAACAAGAAAATAAAATGCCAAGTCAATGGCTTTCTTCACTATCAACCTCAGTTTTTTTCTTGCTTAAGGCATCAAGAGAAAGTGACTTCAGCTGGAAATAGTGAAGGACGTGACACGGGGCCAAAACAGGCGGAGATTTAGCAAAATCGTAATTTGTTTACTCCTTCCCAACAGAGAAAAATGCTTCTGTTTACTTCTGAGGCTGCAGTATGATACAGTGTTCAAGTGCTCAACACTTCCACAAACCATGCACGACTATTTATTAATTTGTTGGTGGATGTATTTGGGGTTTCACTTCACACCAATGGAAGTAAGAAGGGATGCCATTGTGACAGTATTTCCTTACCCTTCCACTCCATGTAAACAAAAGTTGTCTCTATGGCAGTGCAGTGGCTTGTATATAAAACCCCTGTTTACTTAATCTGAATGTCTGTTTCATTTCTGCTTGGTCTGCAAAATAAATGAAATGAGTAAGTGTGTCTGAAGTAGAATTGTGTGAGCCTGAAAAAGACATTTGGGTCACTGAGTAACTAAAAGCACCCTCTGTTTACATGTTTCCACAGTTTCTGTCACCGCAGCTGTGTCACAGCTTATAACAACTAATCCCTTTTTATTTGTATTTTACTTTATTTTATTTTCTATTAAAGGGTGCTTTTAAGCCACGTCTTCCAAATGTGTCTGAGGTTTCATAACTGTCTTAATAGTGTACACACATGGCAGTTATGGCGGTGGCTTTCCTCCAGATCTGGGTTTTGTTAAGAGTGAGTTTAAGAACAGTTTGTAGGACAATTAAAATGTGTTAATCTGCATTTGAAAACTTGATCCGATTAAAAATTGGTTTTCCATCTACTCCTATTTGCCAAAGTTTCCCAGAGCAGTGTATCTGGGGTTCTCTTGAGGCGAGAAAGAGGGGGTTGGAGAGGAGGGACTTGAGCAAGCCCCTTATCTAGGCTAGGGCCCCTGTCCTCTCAACATACCTGTATTTTGCTTCAGGCGAAAATGAGGCACTAAAGGGTTGGTAATGAGGCTTAAGCAAGCGCACTTTTCATGCTCAGCAAAGCCTAACATCATTTTAGTGCACAAGTTGAGCTATGTGGGTGTTTTTAATAAACTGATCCTCACAAAACATAGATTTGTTCTGCCTAAACTTGTACACAAAGGCTGGTAGGAAAAAAAAATCTTTAACACCTCTTGGGGACTGGAAGGTAACTTCACACTCCAGCTTCATGTGGGGAACGTGTGATGACAATTTGACAGGAAGTAAGTGGATTCTGTCCCAGGCCTGGGAGGAGACCTGACCCTGGAGCTTAATGGTGTGAGTGTAAAGGCCAGGAGCTTCCCGCCCAGCAGGGGGTAGCCAAGCGCTGGTTACCGGGAAGGACTTCAGCTCTGCGGGCTCTGTCCCTCCCTGCAGTCAGCTACACAGCCAGATGCAGACTTCCCTGGTCAATGCTTTACATTGCTTGCCCCAAAAGGAGCCACTCACCTGAGGCTTTCACTTCAAAGCTGGAACACAGGTGATGGAGTCTTTGGACAAGGGATCTAAGAAAGGGGTGAAACATACAATTACCTGTGCCAGGCTTGGAATGAAAACTGGTGAGCTGGGAGGCAGGTTTTACTCTTCCCTTGCAGGTTCTTTTTTCTCTTTCTCAGTGGGTAGAGACTATGAGTGCCCTGGGGAACATTGGAGGTCTTGCCAGCTGCCCTGGCTCAGTGTGTGTGTGTGTGCGTGTGTGTGTGTGTGTGGCGTGTGGCTGGTGACAGGAGAACTTAAGAGTCCTCCCATCCCCCTTGAGAGAGCCTGAGAATCATCAGGTGAGTTTCTGGGGCAGCTGGTTTAGGGACCAAGACCTGGGTGGAGTAGACAGGGTGACTGGTGGGCGACCAGGGGACAAAGAAACTCCAAGCTGAAGAATTGTTAGGGAGGAAGGAGGAAGAGGCGTGTGGGAGGATGCTGGCTCACTACTGAAAAGCATTTTGAGGCAAACCCACAGTTCTCACTGTCTGCCAAAGCAGAAGCTTGAGCAGCATCACTTCCTGTCCAGCCGGAACACGGGGATCCCGGGTCCCTCAGCGTCACCTTGTCGCTTCTGGAGTCTCAGGCCATTTTTGGTTGACACTGCTTTCCTTTGTTCTGTTTTCTCCCAGTGCAGTGAACCCTTACGTTATGGGTTTCTGTTGTAGTTCTAACCTCTAATATACAACCATTACGTCTTATCTCGTCTTCTAAATTACTCTAAAATCCAATTATAAAACCTCTCTCCTTCAAGAGTGCACAACTTGCCACATTACTGAAATGCTGGGCCGCTCTTTTGTTTTTCTAAATTAATAATAACTACCATTTTCCGTCTGCTCTTACCATGGAACTCGGTTATATGGCCATAAAGCTTTCCAAAATGCATATTGTGATTCTTTTTGCATCTTTGCTGGGCTACAAAAGAGCTAAGGATAATTTTCCAAATATTCATAAAAGATCTGTCAGTTTTTAGCATCAGTTAAAATTAGGTCAGTTAAAATTTTCATAATCGCCTTGCTTTTGTGAAACAGAAGGCCGTCGCTTTCAAGGTTTTAAAATGTTTGAATGGGTTTGTTAGTTAATATTCTTATGTATTAATAATACTAGTCCTAAAATGTTTCAATAGCAAAAGTATGTTTTTAGTCTAATGTTAATTGTGAATATTTTGAATCTAAATGAGGGAAGTTACTATCTCAAAGACAAATTCTACTTGTATAAATTATCAAATATTTTAATAAAAGTGAATATGTCAAGAACATTTTAAAAAAAAGCTTTACCAACGCTGAGAATATCTTCAGACATTTTTCTAACACAGGGGCAATCATAGCCTATAATGGAAAATTACTCTTAGAAAGATATGATAAATTCAAATCTGTTCTTAGAGTAAGAAATCTGACTTAAGTGTTTTATGATCACAGGCATGAATTTGAACTATGATTGCTTTCTTAACTTGCAAATTCTTACCTTTAGGCTTGTGGAAAAAGTACATTTGACATACCTAAGGCGTCTGATTATGCAGTAACAAAACATGCTTGATATGTGATTTTTAAAAGTACGGGTATGTGTAACTCTGCCTCTAACTTTACAAGCTTGGGTGATGGTCAACGGAGCTCTTCAAGGTAAACTTTGTACTTGTGAATTCTTCTTATACTCAGGCTTCTGGTTGCTGAGGTTAAATATGCTATCAAATATTGAGAAGATAGGAAGTTCTAAAGTACATACTAAATTTCAATTAAACATTTAAATAATAACATCCCTGGTTAGGTATTTTGTATATTTATTGTGCCCTAAATTTAAATTTTTATCTTCATAAATGTTGAAACATAAAACGTCAGCTCTTATTTGATAAATTATGTCTATTTAAGAATTTTCAGAGGCCGAATTGAAGGCCAGAGGAGAAGGTTGACAGCATGTACTTGGAATGTATGGGCTAAGTGAGCTGAGCCAGAAGGACAGGCTAATCCCTACATGATACGATCGCATACCGAGGATAGGACCCATAGGAATAGGACCTGTAGGAATAGTTATTGCCATTGTGAGAAACACCTCAGTAAGATGGGGAATCAGAAAAAAGAAGATCAGATTGGTAAAAAAATGTAATTTTTCATTTTTACAGAAATTATATGCTACATATGTTAATTGCACATATGCAAATATATGCTCTGTTGTGTATTCTTTTCAGTTGTATTGAACAAGTACTCTACAATCTTAAATTAATCACAGTTGCAGACTAATACTATCATTTAACATTTCAACAATCGTAATGTAGCTATACTTTCCCTCCCTGTCTTCTTTCTTCTTCCTTGTTCCTTTTTCAATCAAAATAATAAATTAGGGCTATTTTTTTCCTTACATCTTAACATTTTCAGTATTTTCTTTTAGTTTCAGTGTAGCCTAAACATCGTTATTAATTTTACTGGATAAATTACACATTACTTTAAAGTTCAAATGTTTTATAAATTGCATCTTTTTGCTTAAAAAATATATATAAATTAAGTATTCTACTGATTTTTTTCTAAATTTTAAAATGTTTTTAACACATAAACTTTTACTACTTTGCTACAAAATTACACAAGATTTGAATTCAAATGAGTTAAATATATCAGTAGTCCCTCCAAAACTGAATTTCATTTGTTTAAATACAGGGAGTATTATTTTATTGCATGTCAGTGTCTCATAGTACACTTAAATTGGCATTATTTTCTTCCACATATTTCATTTGGGCTCTGCATAAAGAAATAAAGATTTTTGGAACTTATTGGCAGATTAATGTGTAAACTATGAATCTCTAAATTCTTTAAAATAAGTTATTATTTATAGCTATTAAACAAATCAAAAGTGACTATATGATATATGGCATTTAAAAAGCAGTATCTAGAAGATAAGCCATAGCCTCCTTCTTTATAAGCCAGTCTTGCAAGTCTTTGAGGCTTTGTGTCGAACTGGAAATAGACCAGGCCTTGGGCCACAAAAGCACCATTTGGGGTGCTGTGACAGTAAATTACTCTTCAGTGCCCCAGAGGCCCAGAAGAGTCAATGCAGCTTCCAGCAAAATGGAACACCTGGCCATTAACTCAGGCAGGAGGACAGCCCGATTGAATGTGTCACAAGTATGTCTCAATTGTGACTTTAAAGAAGAAGACGCAGGAGTACATCAAGACCTTTCCCTTCCCTTCTACTCTCCATTTCCAGGGTCTGAGCACTGGGGCCCTCTCTCTTTAGAGGATTGCAGCATTGGGAGATTATTATGGTCTTGAAAGCAAAAGGCTATAATTTAAAGTCATAACACCACCTTTAAAATGGAGAACGAAATATGGTAATATAAAATTCATAAAGCATCAACATGTAGCAAATGTCTCTTCCCATTAGATTTCTCTGTTTACAAGAGGGCAGTAAGAGCAAGTATATTTTCCATGTTGACAGTATAGCTTCTCCACTTAAAACTGAGCAAATACTTTGCTAGATCCAAATTCCTTTTAATGCTAACTAGAGGCAACTTCCTTGTCCTTAAAAGTAACAATAATAATAGAATAGGATAGAAAAAAATAAAATAAAATAAAATAAAATTGAAAGACCAGAAGACTTCAACTTTCTAAATATCAAATACGTCTTAGAAGATAGTGTCTGATTCACTTGGACATAAATTAACACAAGGATTGTTTCCCTTAATATACCAATAGTTGGCTATGACTAAAAATGCTAAGCATAGGTGGGATTTCCCCTTGCCATATACTTTGAAAACAAAGGAGCTCAAGGCATTCAACAAACTCAAAACCTTCTTTTCCTCACATTGGAAAGTCATGTTTGTGTACTTGTTTTGTATGATATTTCAAAGTTTTTTGATGATCCTATTGCTCATTTTAAAATACTGAATGATGATTGAATAAAATTTTCTGTGAATTAATTATTCAGCTATCAGAGGAGAAGAACTACATGGAAAATGACTTAACTTTCAACAGGAAGGAAATGTCAAGGGTTTGTGAATTGGGGGCAATAAATATCTTTGCATCACTGCCTATTGAAAATTATTAGAAATAAATATGTTTTTTCTTGAAATAAAGGTCAAGGTAATATTTAAGTGAATAATTATTTATTATTTCATCAAATGCTGGCATATATAGCAGGCATTCTCTATTATCACAAATGCTTTTTCTTTTTAGAATGGTTCATTAGTTTCTTTGTAGGCTGCACTGGTTTTAAGATTCAAATTCAAAATCTCCTCTGATTTTTCTGTTTCATTTCTGGCATCTGGCCAGCAGCAGATATGCATAATATTTCACTGTTAGACCTTGCAAACATTATATCCTGCTGTGCTAAAGAAAACATTGTGTTTCTTACCACATGAAAATAATCCATCACTTTTCAATCAGCACACAAAAAAAGCTCTATCTGCTTTTTCCATCAGACTCAAGAAAAATTAATGGCCCCAATGTGAAAGGTGGACCCTCCATACATGATCCATTAAAGTAGAAACTAATCAAAATATATCTAGCATCTGATTTGCTAAGCAAGATGGAACAAAAGAGGTGCAGTGAAAAAAATACATCTTTCTAAGACCCACACAACCTTATTCTATCAGTATTAACCTTATTTATTTTAAATGTGGGAGAACATAAATAAAGGATCCTGAAATGAATCCGTTGAATTCAATCAATTCAAGTAGACACTGTATTTATCTGGAAGAGATGGGCAAAGACACCTACTGAGGACTGAAGAAAAATTTCATAATGAAAATGTTTTTAAAAAGTAAAGAAAGACTGATTATAAATTCCCCCATCAGGTCATTAGACAACATAATATATTAAAGTAAAAAGCATTCTTTGAGAGTAAAAGTACCAGTATTTTTTCAACTTGTACAGACCTTTAAAAATAATTTCATGCTTTTTGCAATACTGATGTCATAGTTTGTTATGAATGAGACCTGAAGATTTTCTAGAGCTCCATGTTTTTTTACAATGGTAATTTTTTTTTTATTTTAAAGAAGAAAAACAATAAAAACAATGGTACAAAGTTTCAAAACAAGATTGTAGGAGAGTAACAATGGTTAGTACATTGTATACTTTTATCTTCAAAGCAGTTGCTGGTATCACAAGATATAGGCATGAAAAACTGATCAAACCATATAGGCACAAATCTTTTTTGACAATGAACTAGTAGCAATTAGTAGTATAACTATCATAGCTATTTTATGAGTGTAAGTGGGGATATAGCTCAGTGGCACAGTGCCTGCCTTGCAATGGTATTCTAACCAGAAAGATAACAACCACCTCGAAGAAGTGTCAATTAAAAATGAATACATTTTACAACTTTCTAATACTTTAACTGGAGTTGTTTTCATTTCTTTGCTATTATTGGGATTTGGGAGCTTTTTAAAAAAAATCTTGTTGCATTTAAAGAAAATGTAGAAAATGGCATGATAATACTGAGAGGGTATCTACAGTGTTAACTAATTTTGCACAAAAGTACAATTTTATATTTTTATAATTTCTTATTTAGAATAATATATTGTGTTCTAAACTAGTAGTCCAGTTTCTTTCTTCTTTTTCTTTTCTACTTCCAGTTCATACTGAACAATCCTTCTATTGGTCTCCCTAAAGTAAACTGTTCATATCATTTCTTGTAATACAACTTTTAGGTGACGTTTATTGAATATGAAAATAGAGTTTTAGAGTTGGAAAGGTCAAAAACCATCACTTTGCTTGACAAAACAGTTTAGGCATTTTAGGTGACTTACCCAGGGACATCAATTTGGGGTGACAGATCTTCAGGAGTCCCAGTCCCCAGTGTCCTTCACTACTCTACTGGTTCTATGCTAGGTAGTGCTTCCCAATCTTTAACTGTAGATCTAGCAAAAGTGTCTGATGCAATGCGTTTAAACTAAGGCAGCATGTCTGTATTTCTAACAAAGTTTTGGGGCATGCTGATTCTGGGTTGGAGAGCACAGCTGAATTAGAAAGGATTGAAGAACTCTGTGAAATTGTTACGCTGGCTTCCATGGTCCTCTGAAGTCCAGTCCTGTCTTCCACTGGCATGAATGAATACTTCTAGTACTCACTCACTTACTGAGTATCTTTTGAGTGTTCTGATTCTGGCTTATATGTTCATTCTTTCTGCCTCTCTTTGTTCCTTTGCTATTGAATGTCTGCTTTCTTTTTCAGTAACAGACTATTTCCAGCTTTTCATGAATTTTCCATGACCAAGTATAAAATGATTTTTTCTTCCTCTGATCATTTTTATCACTTTTAAGGAACTTACTTAGTCAATAATCACTTATTGAAAAGAAAAAAAGGAAACAAATGTATGAGTTAACCAAATAGCAGCAGAGAATGAGGTCTACTAAATTATAATAGAAACTGAAATTCCTGAGCACTGTGAAAAATACATAGATTTATAAAATGTTTTTCTATTACAGCTTATACTGAAAATAATTCTATGCCAATTACTGAAAAAGAAACTCGAGTTTTAGATTGTCATAAGTCAAAGCATTCTTATTAAGGCCTAGATAGTAAATATTTTAGCTCTCATGAGCTCCTATATGGCTTCTGTGGCAAGCCTTCAACTCAGCCATTGTATGCAAAATGGAGCCATGGACCATATACAAAAACATTACTATGGCAATACTCAATAACATGTTATTTACAAAAGGAGGCAGCAACCAGATTTGGTCTTCCTATTGTAGTGTGCTGATTATCAGCACAGATGGAACCAAACTATGTTCTAAACGAAAACAATTAGGAAAGATTGGATCTGCCGTCGTTAACTGTAGCCAGGTTAACGCCATACTGGGGAGCAAATCTGTGGAACTGATCAGACCAGACCAAGGAGGGGACTCACTGAGCAACGCAAGTGATTTAAGTGATTTTTTGAAAATAAAATCACTTTTATGAAAATCATCCAGATCATATGTGTCATTTATATCTAAACTAGTACGTGAGTTATATCACTAGCAGCACCCTGGATTTGTTAGAAATACAAAAGTTCTATTCTCATCATTGTGAATCAGACATTAAGCTTAAATCTCATATGGTTTCTCTTCCAAATCCAAAGCATAAATAAATTAAAGAGCAAACTAAAATGTAGAGAACAGGAAACAAGGAGATATCTTTTGTGTGAGGGAAGGGGATCAAGAGATGGAGAGGGAAGGTAGGGTTATAAACACAATTAAGGGAGGTCATGTGTAGTATGAACTCCCCCCACTGAATCAGTATTAGCCAAATCTGCATTTCAACAGGATCCTCAGATGTATTCTATAGTGTGAAACCTCAGAATGTGGCCACCAGTCATCTGTACAAGAATCATATTGGAACTGGCAAAACTGTCAGTTTTGAGTCATTCCCAAACCTACTTCATCAGCATCAATAAAGCTGAGCCCACAGATTGCAGAGACATAGATCTATGCTGGAACACTGACGCTGCTGATAAAGAGTAACATGATTGTTACTAGTTGTTTTCATTTTATCTCTTACATCGTGACTCCTCATCTTTGTGTTTTTCTTATCAGCTGCACTGGCTTTATTTGTTAGATACTTTCCAGTTGTCTTCCTGCTGTAATTTTACTTTTCTTACCATAAAAGTAGCATTCACCTTTTAAAAGCTTTTTGGTCAGTGTTAAACTATAAAATGGTATGAGACTTTTATACTACCTTCCTAGATAATGCAAAAGGACTTCTTATTGAGGTTGTTCAGTGTGTCTCAAAGATGCTTTTAAGAAGAAATTTGGAGTACCCAAGGGTGTAAAGGCAAGCTCAAATAATAATACAATTAAAATATTTTTTAAGAATAAAGAATAGACAATTTTATTGTACCTGATGATGTGGGCAATTCTATTGACGATAACAAGAAACATCATGGTAATGACTGTAGATCACCTTGTACTGTGGTTTTAAATCATGTACTATGCCCATCCTTTTGTTTTGAATGATCTCATTTTTTTCTCATTTGGTTTTATTCTTTTCAAAATAAAAATAAAAAAAAAATAAAGAATAGAGATACTTAAATGTAGTCCTTTTTTTAAAAATCAGAATCAAGGAATTTGTGTTGGTAGCAAATTGCTCTGCCAATCTGCAAACCGTTTTCCCTCCACTATTCTTCCACACAATGCTGGCGCTGTAGAAGAAATTCAATGTGTGTTATTAAGTGGGACACAATTTTAGTGGTAAACAAATGTTTCATGGTGGTGGAACGTGTGATACGAAGCTCTTTCTCCAATACCCTATGCCTTAGTCACTTTCTCATCACTGTGAAACAATACATGACACACACAGTTTAAAAGAGAGTGGTTCACTTTTACACTCCATGATCATAACACCTTTAGCAACAACAACAAAACAGCAGGCAGAGGGACATGGCAGAGAAAAGCTTCTCATGTCATGGTGTCCAGGAAGCAGACAGGAACTGGGGAGGAGATGTACCTTTCTAAGTCACGCTCCGGGTGACCTGCCTCTCATCAAACTCCACATCTTTCCAGCAAGTCATGTGTAGCTCTTTCATAATCCAATCAACTTCTCACATTCTGCCTCTGCACATAGAAGACTCCTGGTGAGCATCTAAACACAAACCATAGCAACCTACAACCCTTCGGCAAGGTCTGTTGTACTTAACTACAGTTCTTTCTTCTTACTGGATTTTATGGGAGGTGAGGAACATTTTGAGAGAGTGAGTGAGGAAGGCAAAGGCGAGATGTGCATGTGATAGGGAAATGCCTGGAGAGTGAGAGGTCAGCTGACATCGAGGTGATATTCATATTTGATAAGAAATTCAGGCTTTCCCAGCACTTCTGTTATTTATTACATTGCACATGTTAAGACAGATTTGGAATCAAAATTACCTATTCTTGCACCTACTTTCAGAGATTCTTGCTGCATTGGGTGGAGTGAAACTGAACATTAATTTTATTTTCAAGATCCTTTGTAAATAAAAATGTTCAGCCAAGATTGAGAACTAAAGTAGAGAATCTAAACACATGCAGGAAATATAATGTATTTTTTGCTAACGAAGTAAAAATTATGCACAGATGTAAATTTTCCTGTATCTGTCCCATCCATCTCCCTTTTTTTCATGACTGAGATGATTTTTGAACTATTTTTGAACTATTTTTTATTATATAGCACTCAATAAGTGCATTGAGTTCCTAACAAGAAGAGAATAGCATTAAACTAATCAGTAAATACAGATTCATCTAAATTATTATAATCTCCTTGCTTTTTGATTAATAAAGAATATTCATAAATAATATAAATTTAGTAGTAATATATTATAAATGTATGTGCATCTGATTTGATAGTTACATAAATATGTATAGCCTTCATTATATTGACTTTTTTTCCAAGTTAATAAATTTCTCAAAAACCATCTACTTTTAAATGGCTATTTTTAAAAATTTTATTTACAAAGAAAACAAAACAAAAAAAAACAAAATAGAAAAAGGGTAGCAACAATACCAGATTCCAAGGGGAAAAAAAAAGAAAAGAACAAAAAATACTGAGAAGTCATTACTTGATAACTTACATACTGTCATCTTGGAAATAGTTGTTCAAGTTACAAAGTTAAAACATACAAAGTACACATTCAAGCAATGAGACTGTCGACAGTTCTGCTCCATGATATAGCACAAATACAGTAATATGGTCATTCATCTTACACACCCAAACATACATGCAATTACATCCTTTAGAGCACTTTCTTTTCCTCTCTTATTTACAGTAGCAATTACACATTTTGGGTTTTATTACTCCTACAGTTCTTATTATTTTTTTACACTAGAGACACAATGTGATATTTATAAATATGGTTCTTATTTACTTATTTCACTAATGAGGATAGTCTCTAGTTGCCTCCATTTACCTTTTATTTCTCTCTCTTGTCTGATTTTCCTGGCTAGTGTTTCCAGAACTATATTGAAAAGGTGTGGTGATAGTGGACATCCTTGTCTTGTTCCTGATTTTAAAGTGAAAGCTTTTAGCTTTTGTCCATTTAGTATAATATTGGCTGTTGGTTTGTCATAGATGGCCTTTATAAGGTTGTGGTAGACACCATTTATTCCAAGTTTCTGAAGGGTTTTTATCCTGAACATGTGTTGGACCTTATCGAAAGCTTTTTCTGCATCTATTGAGATGACCATGTGGTTTCCGTTTTTTGCTCTGTTGATATGGTGTATCACATTTATTGATTTGCATTTGTTAAACCATCTCTGCATTCCTGGAATGAACCCCACTTGGTCACGAAGTATAATATTCTTAATGATTTGTTGCATTCTATTTGCCAGTATTTTATTGAGAATCTTTGCATCAATGTTCATTAGTGAGATTGGCCTATAGTTCTCCTTTTTGGTTGGGTCTTTCTCTGGTTTGGGTATCAGAGTAATACTTGCCTCCAGGAATGATTTAGGGAGGACTGCTTTCTTATCAATTTCATGAAAGAGTTTAAGGAGTATTGGCATCAAATCTTCTCTAAATTTCTTGTAGAATTCAGCTGTGAATCCATCAGGACCTGGGCTTTTTTTTGTTGGTAAGTTTTTTATTACATTTTCAATTTCAATAGCTGATATTGGATTATTCAAAATTGCTATATCTTCTTGGTTGAGTTTTGGTAGTTCATATGTTTCTAGAAATCTGTCCATTTCCTCTGTGTTTTCCTCTCTATGTGAGTAGAGATTCTTAAAGTAGGTTTTC
The DNA here is from genome assembly GCA_004027295.1 of Dolichotis patagonum. NCBI lineage: Eukaryota > Metazoa > Chordata > Mammalia > Rodentia > Caviidae > Dolichotis > Dolichotis patagonum. Next base: position 9,192 of record PVJX010006476.1, on the reverse strand, counting down.
ATGATCTTTTGAATTTCCATGGGATCGGTAGCAATCTCCTTCTTTTCAGTCCTTATTGCTTGAATTTGGGTTTTTTTCTTTCTTTTTCTTGATAAGGTTAGATAGAGGTTTGTCAATTTTGTTTATGCTCTCAAAAAACAGCTTTTTGATTCATTAATTCTTTGTATTTTTTTTTTTGTTTCGATTGCATTGATTTCTGCTCTTTACTATTTCCTCTCTTCTATGAGCTTTGGGTTTAACTTGCTCTTCTTTTTCTAGTAACTTGAGATGGAGCATTAGGTTATTTATTTGTGCTCATTCTATTTTCTTGATATGACTATTTATTGCTATATATTTCCCTCTTAAGACTGCTTTCATTGCATCCCACAGATTGCAATAGGTTGTTTCTGCATTTTCATTAAATTGTAGGTATTGCTTTATTTCTTCCTTAATTTCATTGGTAGCCCACTGGTTGTTCAAAAGGTTGTTATTTAATTCCCATGTATGCATGCAAGTTTTGCAATTTCTTTTGCCTAAATGGCCATTTTTATGAGGTCCAAATTTTAGGGTTCAGGATATTTTGCAACACATAGTATATGAAATATGTTGATATATTTACAGTGAGTTTTCTTAAGTTGCTCTTCAGTACCTCACCACTGTAAAAATTTGGAGTAAAGGGCAGGTCAGGTAGAGATGGTCAAAGGTAGGCTGTTTGAAAAAACAATTTTCCACTGTTAGAAAGTGATTCATAAATGGACTGACTTTTGGGGGATCAGTATTAAGTCAATAAATTGTAGTCAGGATTGACTAATTTATCTAAATAAAAAGATTGAGCAGAGTATTTAAGTTGGATTCTTATAAAACTGTTTTCTCTTAATTTCTAATATTAGAAAGAAAATTGAAAAATAACCTAAATTCTTAATTTAGCACAATGTTACTGGCTGGTGACTTGGAAAATTCCAAACAGCCAAGAGTTTACTTCAAGCCTGTTTATGCAGGTTTTATTTTTATTGCTGTGGTTGTTTATTAGAGAAAAGACTTCTCCATATATTTAACTGTTTCATTTTTCCCATAGTGGTATTGGTTGTTGAACCAATCTCTTTACATAACAATACATATAACTGAAAAATTAATACCTTTTATTATAACAGTTTCAGAATAAAATACATAATAGCCAGTTCCATTAGCTCAGATAATATGCTCAAAAATTTCAAGTTATTTATTTTTATTTTTAGCAACTTTATTGAAGTATAATTGACATACACCAAAACTAATCCAATTGCATAATTGAAATATGGAAAGTTTGTTGAATATCAATTATACTTCAAGAAAGTATTAGTTTAAGATAATGAACCATCATGCCTAGTATTTGGTACAACTACTGAGAAGTGAGTGAGATTGTGTTTTTAAATCCATGACTTTGCACACACTTCACACACTTATACCATACTTTCACATAACAGAAGACAGAAATCGGAAAATCCCTGGAAAATACTTGCTCAATTAGAATGTCCCTGGGGCCTAGTGAATATCATGATCTCTAAGAGGACATTTATGAACATCTCATCTTGACCAAGAAGATAGTCTTGGTGATGGTGATGATAATGATGGAGATGAAGTTAAAGTTCCTGATAAATAATAATACTAATGATAAAGGCAGCTAACATTCTTAAGATGCTTACTCTGGGGCAACACCCCACTAAATACTTTGTGTACAATGTCTCAGTCTTTGCAAAACCCTGTCAGTTTGGTATTGCTATTATCTCTCGAATTTCAGTATAATAAGTTGTGTAGACTGTAAAGCACTTTGTAAAGCTTTCTCCATTTTAGTCTTGTCTCACCATTACTACAAAAAAATAGAATTTAGCTCTAATAATTATTATTAGCAGAAAAATTGAAGGACAGATAATAAACAATTTGGCGGAGGAAGATCTTGATGGTTCTCGGCCTGGATAACAATCAGTTAATGGATGGAGATATCAGGGATAAGGGAGAAAGCTCTTCAAGCAGCAGATCATTATGCAGCAGCTCAGCATGTTTATTAATCATTGTGCACAATTAAAATGCCATTTCATCCCTCTAATTAAAACAAGTAGTTCCCCGAGGCTAGCACCTGAACTAATGAAGCCTGGTTGCCTAAGGATCTCATTCAGGGAAGGGAATTAAACAATGCAGGAAGCAGTAAGTTTACCGTGTCATCCAGACAACATCAAACTGGATGACATCATGAGCAAGTGGACGAGTTGAGGCGCTGAGCTTAAGGAGTCAGGATGTTACTCTTTTGGGGGGGGGGGGTGAAGCCTAGATTTAGATACTGAAATTATTTTAGTTTTTTAATTGGTCATGTCTCATCTTTTCTCAACCTATATATTTTATGATTAACTCTGAGTTTTCTTCTTCACTGGTATGTGAAAGAGACATCTTGATGTTCTGAGGGAGTCTCAGAGATTCCATGCTTGGCACTTGGTTACCCATGATGCTTTGTGAGTTTATGGAACTGCTTGACTCTACAGATCCAGTGGTATTAGTAGGTTATGGAAGCGCATTTTAAATAGGGGAAATATGAATGGGATAGATAGAAGAAAATCTAGGACTGAAAGACCTTATAAAGGCCCTTAGTTTCTTTATTGTGAAATAGAAAGACTGGAATAGGTAATGATCAATGTTTCTTCTACTTCTAAGATTCTATGGTTTGGGGTAATTTGTAATTAGCAAAGTCTCAAAGAGTTTTCACTGTATACTATTTTTTCTGCAAATATGGCTAAATTGAATCTTGCTTGTTCTTCTTTTCGAATTTCTGTTTAGTTTGCCACCATGTTTGTGTCTGACACAATACTTCCTAAGAACAACTAATCTGTTAAAGATATGTAGAAAACATACTCAGGTGAAATCCCCAAATCTGATTTTAGTGCTCTGCTCCAAACAGTTGATACTACAAAGAGAACCACCTTACATAAACTACTGTATTTGTCATCTGGGGAATGGCAGACCCAACTTATGGGAGTTATTTTCATTCTAGCAACTCTGTCAGTTTAGTTCCTTACAATTCTGAGTTGATGGTAATGATATCATATTGCCTTCTCCTGTGCTAGTCAAAAAGCCACAGATCACATATTCTATCTTCTATCTATTATTCATGATTGGTCCTCATCATTTGTTGATGTTCCAGGAAAATAGATGCCTAGAAGTTTAAAATTGTAGGAGCATTGGTTCTTCACCTTTTTTTGTGAGTCAGAGTCCCATGAAAATCAGACAGATTTTAAATAATCCAGTATCAGAAAGATACATAGCAAATGTTGCAAACAGCTATGGCATGTGAAGCTTATACACTTCATAACACTCACCTGTGCAGTTCAGATTGAGTCATTATTTTAAAAGATTTTGTAGGAATTTCCAATAATTCCTTAGAACCTACATTAGGTCCTGTCTTGGTTTCCTCTAGCAAATGAAGAAATATGGATATGTAACCATGTAACACAAGAGTTGGTATTTTTCTTTATATTGTAGCCAGGAGGCTCCAGAATCTGATATGGTTTTGGATATTACCTTTCTTAATTTCTTTAATTATAACTAGGCATCTGGCTTCAGTGGCTTTATTTTGAATAAAATAAAAAAACACACAAAACAAAAACAATGAGGTAGTAGTTATACTAACAGAAAATAGTAAACCACAGGAAAACAGTATGTTTTAATTTTCTCATTCCATACAAACTATAGTCTTAGGGCCAGGAATTTATTGGCCAGAGATTACAAGTTCTGGCTATAGACTCTAAGAGCCTGTTAGGTAATTTCTCTTACATAAGCCTAAATTTTTCTTTCCAAGTAGAAGCTTAGTTTCTCTTATACATCATAGTGGGAAATATAACTTGGTCAATAAGACATCCAGAAACTAGCAGAAATCAGCCAATAACTCAGATTAAGTGGCATGATAATTGGGTTTCCTAAGCATTTTTTTGGTATTAAAACAAGTTAATCAACCATAAAACACAAACTCATCAGAATCCAAGGTCTCGTTCAATTAACTTCTGGCCTTAGACACGTAAGTATGTTTTTTTTCTTTCTTTCAAATCATTATTTCATATTTTTTCAAGAAAGAAAGTGTTGTTTGAAGGGAGAAATTCCAGGTAGAATAAAAGCCAATTCTTTTAAACTTCATTATTTTGTACATAATTATTATTTTTAGTAAAAATGGAAACAGAAGAATTTTTTCCACAGAAAGGAGATGAAATATTGAATTTATAAGTTAAACCAGAAGGACTAAAGTTTTATAGTTCTTTGTTTGAAATGATTGCCATATTCTTATGTTGTATTTATGCTAAAACACTGGATAAACTAGAAATTTGTAAAACAAAATAATACTTAACATAATACCACCAACATATGATTTTGTGTCTCGGTCCTTTATTTTATACTGATTTTCAACTTCTTAATATCTTTTCTTGGTATTATGGTCATGGATTCATACCAAAACTAGGGAAATACAAACTTCTCTTGTTCCTAAATCATGGCTATAGGTTTAGATTTCCTAGATATGAGCCTTTGGAACTGAAGCATAAAATCACAAGTTGCCAAACTATTATCTTACAATTGAAAGAGAAGAAGCATATTTTTAAAATTAAGCTTCAGATAAAACTGGGTTAAAAATCTGTGTCAGGGGTTAGGACACAGCCTGGTGATAGAACACTTCCTTAGTATGTTCTAGATCCTGTATTCAATCCCCCACCACAAAACTAATAAACAATAAAACCCAAACAATTAGACTGCCTGTCTTATATTTGCTATGTGATATGACCTGAATACATTACTATTTAATTTCTATCATCCTCATTTCCAGCTATATAAGGAAAATATTCTCATAAATTTCTGAGTAGAGAAAATGTATAAAAAGTCAGTTCTTTGGTTGTCTGAATTATCACCACATTTGGATAGCACACTATAATTTCAGGGTAGCATAAAAGATGGAGTAATTTCTGGGACAAGAGTTAAAGGATCAAGAAAAAGAGTGGATCAAAATTTTGGTAGGCAAACTGTGATGTTGAGGCAAATGTAACTGGCTTGGAGATGTGAGACTGGACTGACAGTAAGAGTGCAGGCAAATCAGGGTTTGCAGTCAAGGTTGGGAAAGAGAAATTCAAGGAGCTGAATATGGTCGTGGTTGGTGACATATCAGAACATACTCTAGTCAACCAAAGAAAAGGTGCAGAAGTCAAAATTCTTTAAATTATTTACTACAAACTGTATTCTGAGAATCTGCACTGTGTCTAATACTAGAATATCTTATGGTCTATACAATTGTATCTAGAGGACAGAAATAAGATACACATATATGTTATAGTACACTACAGCAAGAGGTAATGACATTTACACAATTTGAGAATAGGGAAAATCAAAGAGCAGTTATCATTAAGGAGTTGAGACAGCTTTCTAGTCCAGTACATTTTTTTAGAATAAGGAAGAAACATTTGTTGTAAGTGTCAAGGTATGAGTAGCAATTTGCCAAAAGGAAGACACAGGATACAAAAATTTTGAGGGAAATAGAATATATAGGCTAGAATTATAAATATCTGATGTATAAGAGGAATGATGCAAAATTCAACAGAGAACAGAAGCTTGGGCTTGAACAGAGATGAGCCCAGATTGGGAAAATCTTTACATACTATTTCTGTTTATTTTATGTAACCATATGGGGAACTATCAGTAATTTACTAAAGAGTTGGATGATATGACAATTTTGGTTTTTCAAGGAAAATAATAACAGATTAAGTGTAGACTAGATGAACAATTAAGTCACAAAAATATCACAAAGTTTATTACTGTAGTATTTTAATAATTTTTGAGAGAAGGATAGTTACACAAAGATTTACTAACATCTTAAACTTGGCAGTATTGAACAGCTAATCTTAGAGAAGACAAAAGACTTAAGCATCTTTAGGCAACTAAATGGGAGTGGTACCCATTTAACTCAAATATGTGCTCTCTAGAATCACTGTTTTGTTTTTCTACCATATAGATACTCAAAAGCCAATTACATTTCCAGTGGAACATAGAAATTACAGTATTGCAAATATAGCTGCAAAAATTTATCATCCTTGGTCAACACACTTGAGTAATTTCTTTCCAACTTGAGTCTAGATTTAGCAGTGCAATTTACTTTGGTCTGAAAACTTGAAAAGTGCCTGTGCTGGCCCTTTTGTGTTGCTGTTTAGAGTCTAAAGCAACTAAATAACCCTTGGTTTGCCTCCTGTGTGTCAAGAGACAAGTGGCCGAATTATCCCTATTACTATGGCTGACTTCAAGCCAGGCCCAAGATTTGTGACTAAAGCCATTGTGAATTATCCAGCTTCAGTTTAGACCAGAAGAATCATTCAAGTGATTCACAGGACGTTTTTATTGGCTGGCATGTCCAAACTGCAGTCTTGGTTTTGTTTGTTTGTTTTGAGTGAAGAGACATTATCTTGGGACACATATGAAATATGCAATATAATTAATGTGTGTAACTAATAAAACTTTCTTTAAAAGTTTTTATTATAATATTTTAAAAGTGTGATTTACTGTCATTGATGGGTTGATGTGAAACTGATATAAAAAATGTGAGCCATTTGTGGTACATATGTGATTAAAAACTTTTCAAACTTTTGGAATTACTATCCAGAAAATATCAGTCTGATATATGGAATTTTTCCAAGCATGTTTTATAGCTACAGCTATTTGAACAAAGGAGCAAAAACCATAAAAATTTATTGGAAATATGCTAGTTTTATTTCCACCTATTTGAGAACAAATTTTCAAACTTGGTCCTATGAGTTATTTAGGCATTTGTGAAAATAACCCAGATAGTTGAGATTTTCCCAGGCTCACAAAATCTGAATTTCTGAAGCAGAATCCTAGAGTTTGCATTTTTCATAATCTGCCAGTAACTTCATAGTCACTAAAATTATAACATAACATTAAAATTATAATTTAAGTAGTGTATTATTTTTCTCACTCTAATATTCTTACATGAGTATCTTTTGCTACTTTGATACATTATATGGGGCTTTCAACCCCTATGAAAGAGCAATAATAAGTTTAAGCTTTTACATAGTGTCATTCTTAGTTTCTATGTGTTCACAGCATAAGGAGATACCAGAACTTAAAAAAAAATAGTGACTCAGCATTAGGTGTTACAAACAATTGACAACATGCTAACAAACATTTACTTTCATACTGAAATCAAATTACTAGTGGCAGAAAATGAAATGAGGGAAAAATGAGGGGGAGTGACAGATATAGATGTTCTGCTAGGTAGGAGGGGGTAGCTGTAATCATTGGAAAGTGTAGTCTTTCAAGAAGAGAGAAATGAGGGAGAAGAATCACCAAGAAAAATACAACAGATGTGTTGAGGCCTTATCCAATATAGTTTAAGGTGAACTATGGCGCCATCTCAAATTTCCTCCATGGATTTATACAGTAGTATAGATAGCGAAATTCACAGGGCATAAGTCATACTACAATGCCTGCTCAAGATTTGGTGTCTCCTAACCAGGGTAAGGGGAAGCTGAGAGCCAACTGCCAGTGAATGAGAGGCTCAAGTTACACTGGGAGTTCAATGAGGAGAAAATCAACTGCCTCATTATTGTACACAGGACATTCAGTCTTTTGAATGAAGAGAGTGATTGCAACTTGAATAGGAAAGCCTTAAACCACTAATCAGGGCATCTCAGATTTGACCTATTCAAGTATGTTCCAAATTACTCAATTAGCTGGATTGCCAATAAGTTTCTTGTTGTAGCTATATTGGCCCTGAGGCTATCATAATCAGGTGCCTTAATCAAGCCTTTGAAAACAAAAATGGTGGGCTGAATATACTCGTAACAAGGACTGGGAAGTGAGAGCCACCACCAGGTCACTGCTGTTGGGCATTCTGATCTGGTAACTACTTCAGAACATGGTGTGAGTTTTATTTGGTTTTGTTTTCTTATTTACCACCTCAACCCATTCTCAGGCTATGCTCATCTTTCATAACTTTCTATCTTTATTTGTGGGTATCATTGCTACCCAGGGAACCAAGATTACGTTCTTTACAGAACCCACTGGCCCTCTTGAAATATATATTGGTAGCCTAGATTCTTAGCCTGGTTCTTTGCTATCCATTGCATTGGGCTGGATCTGTGATTCCTAAGCTGAAGAACACAGAAAAGGAAGGCCCATCCCCACCTTTCCAAGCATTCCTGATGAAGCCATGTATTAGTCTTGCTGGGCAGCAGTGGTTTGAGAGCAGAAACTGTTCATCCTTGCCATTCTAGAATACATGCTTGACACATAATATATACAGTCAGCTCTCTGTATCTTGGGTTTTGAATCTCTCGATTCAACTAAACAAGAATCACAAATACTCAGAAAAATCACTTCTGTTCTGAACATTCACAGAATTATTTTTGTCATTATTTCCTAAGTAACACAGCAAAGTGACTATTTAATTTATATTGTGTTATAAGTAATCTAGAAATGATTTAAAGTATAATGCATAAAGGATGCATGTTGCTTATATGCAAATTTTATGTACTTTTTTATAAAGAACTTGTGTAATTTCAGAGTTTGGTGTTGTTGGAGGGATCTGGGCCAAATTTCTCACTGATGTCTAGGGAAAACTGAAGCTACAACATGAATAAGTAGGTATATAAATGGGGGAAAATGAAACTTAAGAATAAGTTCAACATGGCATTTAAAATAAGTGCAGCTACAGCAAGCAGGAACCCTGTCAGTCTTACTCACTTTCCCCAGAACCTAGAATAATGTTTGCAACAGCATTTGTTATCAAGAAATATTTCTTGAATGAACAACTGACTATGAGCAGGATTTTCTTTTATTTCTGGTGAAAATTGTAAAACCATTAAGTTTTCTATATTTGGATTAAGACAAAGATGAAGGTAAAGCAACAGTCATGAACTGCAAAGCAGGGATAAGAATTTAGCATTTACTGGAATCTCAGAAACCTTAAAACTGTATGCCCTTTAGGAGTCAAAGTGATCTTGGGGAAGTCTTTGGTATCTCTATTGCAAATGCAATGGAAATTTGAGACATTGGAACACCACAAGTGGCCCACTGTGTTACCCAATTGATTAAAGTAATAATGAGTAATGGTCATACATACTACTATATTTAGGAACAAACTTGATCAAACAAATTGAAGAAATTGAAGAAGGATTCAAAGGCAAGGTTAATTTATTAAAC